>JANJGN010000285.1:555000-562500 GCA_026770705.1 Isurus oxyrinchus | reverse complement strand
GCTGCATCAATCCATTCTACACACACACACACACACTGATTCTTCAATCCATCCTACACTCACACACACATACACATACTTCTGCATCAATCCATTCTACACACACACACACACACACACACACACATTGCTGCATCAATCCATCCTACAGACACACACACACACACACACACACTGCTGCATCAATCCATTCTACACAGACACACACACACACACGCACACACACACACACACTGCTGCATCAATCCATCCTACACAAACACACAAACACCTACTCACACACACACACACACAAACACACATACTGCTTCATCAATCCATCCTTGACAAACACACACACTCACACATTGCTGCATCAATCCATCCTACACACACACACACATACACACACTGCTGCATCAATCCATCCTACACACACGCACACGCACACGCACACGCACACGCACACACACACTGCTGCATCAATCCATCCTACACAAACACACAAACACACACACAAGCACTGCTGCATCAATCCATCCTAAACACACACACAAACTGCTGCATCAATCCATCCTACACACTCACACACACACACACACACTGCTGCATCAATCCTTCCTATACACACACACAGACACACACACAAACTCGCACACACACACACACACACACTCCTGCTCGATCCATCCTATACACACACACACACAAACACACACACACATACTGCTGCAACAATCCGCCCTATGCACACACACACACAAACACACACTGCTGCTTCAATCCATCCTACACACACACACACACACACACACACACACACACACACACACACTGCTGCATCAATCCATACTACACACACACACACACACACACACACTGCTGCATCAATCCATCCTACACACACAACACAGACACACACACAGACTGCTGCATCAATCCATCCTGCACACATACACACACACACACACACACACACACAAACACACTGCTGCATCAATCCATCCGACACACACACACACACACACACACACTGCTGCAACAATCCATCCTACACACACACACACTCAAACACACACTGCTGTATCAAACCATCCTACACACACGCACACACACACACACACACACACACACTGTTGCATCACTACATCCTACACACACACACTCACACACACACACTGCTGCATCAGTCCATGCTACACACACGCACACACACTGCTGCATCAATCCATCCTACACACAAATACACACACACACACACACACACACACACTGCTGCCTCAATCCATCCTTCACACACACACACACACACACTGCTGCATCAATCCATTCTACACACACACACACACACTGATTCTTCAATCCATCCTACACTCACACACACACACACATACTTCTGCATCAATCCATTCTACACACACACACATACACACACACATTGCTGCATCAATCCATTCTACACACACACACACACACACACACACTGCTGCATCAATCCATTCTACACAGACACACACACACACACACACACACACACACACACACACACACACGCACACGCACACACACGCACTGCTGCATCAATCCATCCTACACAAACACACAAACACCTACTCACACACACACACACACAAACACACATACTGCTTCATCAATCCATCCTAGACAAACACACACACTCACACATTGCTGCATCAATCCATCCTACACACACACACACACATACACACACTGCTGCATCAATCCATCCTACACGCACACGCACACGCACACGCACACACACACTGCTGCATCAATCCATCCTACACAAACACACAAACACACACACACACACTGCTGCATCAATCCATCCTAAACACACACACAAACTGCTGCATCAATCCATCCTACACACTCACACACACACACACACTGCTGCATCAATCCTTCCTATACACACACACAGACACACACACAAACTCACACACACACACACACACACACACTCCTGCTCGATCCATCCTATACACACACACACACAAACACACACACACACATACTGCTGCAACAATCCGCCCTATGCACACAAACACACACAAACACACACTGCTGCTTCAATCCATCCTACACACACACACACACACACACACACACACACACACACTGCTGCATCAATCCATACTACACACACACACACACACACACACACACACACACACACACACTGCTGCATCAATCCATCCTGCACACACACACACACACACACAGTGCTACATCAATCCATCCTGCATACACACACTCACACTGCTGCATCAATCCATCCTACGCACACACACACACACACACAAACACACACTGCTGCATCAATCCATCCTATACACACACACACATACACACACTGCTGCATCAATGAATCCTACACACACACACACTGCTGCATCAATCTATCCTACACACGCACACACACACACAAGAGCATCAGTCCTTCCTACACACACACACAAACACACACTGCTTCATCAATCGATCCGACACACAAACTCACTGCTTCATCAATCCATCCCACGCAGACACAGACACACACACACACACACACACACACACACACACACACTGCTGCATCAATCCATCCTACACACACACACACACTCACACATTGCTGCATCAATCCATCCTACACACACACACACACATACACACACTGCTGCATCAATCCATCCTACACACACACGCACACGCACACGCACACGCACACACACACTGCTGCATCAATCCATCCTACACAAACACACAAACACACACACATACACTGCTGCATCAATCCATCCTAAACACACACACAAACTGCTGCATCAATCCATCCTACACACTCACACACACACACACACACACGCACTGCTGCATCAATCCTTCCTATACACACACACAGACACACACACAAACTCACACACACACACACACACACACACTCCTGCTCGATCCATCCTATACACACACACACACAAACACACACACACACACATACTGCTGCAACAATCCGCCCTATGCACACACACACACACAAACACACACTGCTGCTTCAATCCATCCTCCACACACACACACACACACACACACACACACACACACACTGCTGCATCAATCCATACTACACACACACACACACACACACACACACACACACACACACACACACACACACACACACACACACACACACACACACACACACACACACACACACACACACACACACTGCTGCCACAATCCATCCTGCACACACACACACACACACACAGTGCTACATCAATCCATCCTGCATACACACACTCACACTGCTGCATCAATCCATCCTACGCACACACACACACACACACAAACACACACTGCTGCATCAATCCATCCTATACACACACACACATACACACACTGCTGCATCAATGAATCCTACACACACACACACTGCTGCATCAATCTATCCTACACACGCACACACACACAAGAGCATCAGTCCTTCCTACACACACACACAAACACACACTGCTTCATCAATCGATCCGACACACAAACTCACTGCTTCATCAATCCATCCTACGCAGACACAGACACACACACACACACACACACACACACACTGCTGCATCAATCCATCCTACACACACACACACACACACTGCTTCATCAATCCATCCTACAAACAGACACACACACACACACACACGCACTGCTGCATCAATCCATCCTATGCACACACACACACACACACACACACACACACACACACAATGCTGCATCAATCCATACTGCACACACACACACAGACGCACACACACACACACACACACACACACACACACTGCTGCATCAATCCATCCTACACACACACACTGCTGCATCAATCCATCCTACACACACACACACAAACACAAACACACACCGCTGCATCAATCCATCCTCTCCACACACACACACACACACACATGCACACAGTGCTGCATCAATGATTCCTCTGCACACACACACTGCTGCATCAATCTATACGACACACAGACACACACACACTAGAGCATCAATCCATCCTACACACACATACACACATACACTGCTGCATCAATCCATCCTACACACACACACACACACACACACACACACACATGCACTGCTGCATCAATCCACCCTACACACACACACTGCTGCATCAATCCATCCTACACACACACACACACAAACACAAACACACACTGCTGCATCAATCCATCCTCTCCACACACACACACACACACACACACACACACACACACACACACACACACACACACATACTGCTTCATCAGTCCATGCTACACACACACACACACACACACACATACTCACTGCTGCATCAATCCATCCTGCACACACACACACAAACAAACTTCTGCATCAATCCATCCTACATGCAGACACACACACACAGGCACACTGCTGCATCAATCCATCCTAACACACACACACACACACACACACACACTGCTGCATCAATCCATACTTCACACACACTCACACACACACACAAACACACACAAACACAGACACACACAAACACACTCACACACACACACTGCTGCATCAGTCCATCCTACAGACACACATTGCTGCATCAATCCATCCTACACAGACACAAATCCAGACACACACACACTGCTGCATCAATCCATTCTACACACACACACACAAACACACAGACATACTGCTGCATCAATCCATCCTACACACACACACATACACACACACACACTGCTGCATCAATCCATCCTACACACACACAAACACACTGCTGCATCAATCCATCCTACACACACAAGCACACAGACACACACAAACACACACACACACACACACACACTGCTGCATCAATCCATCCAACACACACACACACACTGCTGCATCAATCCATCCTACACACACAGACACACACAGTTGCATCAATCCATCCTAGACACACACACACACACTGCTGTATCAAACCATCCTACACACACACACACACACACACACACACATACACTGTTGCATCACTCCATCCTACAAACACACACTCGCACACACACACTGCTGCATCAGTCCATGCTACATACACGCACACACACTGCTGCATCAATCCATCCTACACACACACACACACACACACACACACACACACACACACTGCTTCATCAATCCGTCCTATACACACACACACACATACACACACTGCTGCATCAATGATTCCTATGCACACACACACTGCTGCATCAATCTACACACACTAGAGCATCAATCCATCCTACACACACATACACTCATACACTGCTGCATCAATCCATCCTACACACACACACACACACACACACACACACACACACAAACATACTGCTTGATCAATCCATCCTACACACACACACACACACACACACACACACACTGCTGCATTTATCCATCCTGCACACACACACACACACAAACTGCTGCATCAATCCATCCTACATGCAGACACACACACACAGGCACACTGCTGCATCAATCAATCCTGCACACACACAAACGCGCACACACACACACACACACACACAAACACAGACACACACACACACACACACACACAAACACACTCACACACGCTCACTGCTGCATCAGTCCATCATACAGACACACAGACACACACTGCTGCATCAATCCATCCTACACACACACAAACACACTGCTGCATCAATCCATCCTACACACACACACAGACACACACACACACACACTGCTGCATCAATCCATCCAACACACACACACACACACTGCTGCATCAATCCATCCTACACACAGACACACACACACACACTGCTGCATTTATCCATCCTATACACACACACACACTCACATTGCTGCATCAATCCATCCTACACACACACACACACACACACTGCTGCAGAAATCAATCCTACACACACACACACACACACACACACACACACACACAAACACTGCTGCATCAATCCATCCTACACACACGCACACACACACACACACAGATACTACTGCATCAATCCATCCTACACAGACACACACACGCACTGCTGCATCAATCCATCCCACACACACACAAACAAACACACACACAGACACACACACTGCTGCATAAATCCATCCTACACACACACACACACAGTTGCATCTATCCATCCTAGACACACACACACACACTGCTGCATCAATCCATCCGACACACACAGACACACTGCTGCATCAATCCATCCTTCACACACACACACACACACACACACTGCTGCATCAATCCATTCTACACACACACACACACACTGATTCTTCAATCCATCCTACACTCACACACACACACACATTGCTGCATCAATCCATCCTACACACACTCACACACACACACACACACTCACACACTGCTGCATCAATCCATTCTACACAGACACACACACACACACGCACACACACACACATACTGCTTCATCAATCCATCCTAGACAAACACACACACTCACATATTGCTGCATCAATCCATCCTACACACACACACACACATACACACACTGCTGCATCAATCCATCCTACACACACACACGCACACGCACACGCACACGCACACACACACACACACTGCTGCATCAATCCATCCTACACAAACACACAAACACACACACACACACTGCTGCATCAATCCATCCTAAACACACACACAAACTGCTGCATCAATCCATCCTACACACTCACACACACACACACACACACACACACTGCTGCATCAATCCTTCCTATACACACACACAGACACACACACAAACTCACACACACACACACACACACACTCCTGCTCGATCCATCCTATACACACACACACACAAACACACACACACACATACTGCTAAAACAATCTGCCCTATGCACACACACACACAAACACACACTGCTGCTTCAATCCATCCTACACACACACACACACACACACACACACACACACACACACACACACACACTGCTGCATCAATCCATACTACACACACACACACACACACACACACACACACACACACACACACTGCTGCATCAATCCATCCTGCACACACACACACACACACACACAGTGCGACATCAATCCATCCTGCATACACACACTCACACTGCTGCATCAATCCATCCTATACACACACACACATACACACACTGCTGCATCAATGACTCCTACACACACACACACTGCTGCATCAATCTATCCTACACACGCACAAACACGCAAGAGCATCAGTCCTTCCTACACACACACACAAACAACCACTGCTTCATCAATCGATCCGACACACAAACTCACTGCTTCATCAATCCATCCTACGCAGACACAGACACACACACACACACACACACACACACTGCTGCATCAATCCATCCTACACACACACACACACACTGCTTCATCAATCCATCCTACAAACAGACACACACACACACACACACACGCACTGCTGCATCAATCCATCCTATGCACACACACACACACACACACAC
>JANJGN010000285.1:545000-547500 GCA_026770705.1 Isurus oxyrinchus | reverse complement strand
GACACAGACACACACACACACACACACACACACACACACACACACTGCTGCATCAATCCATCCTACACACACACACACACTCACACATTGCTGCATCAATCCATCCTACACACACACACACACATACACACACTGCTGCATCAATCCATCCTACACACACACACACACGCACACGCACACGCACACGCACACACACACTGCTGCATCAATCCATCCTACACAAACACACAAACACACACACACACACTGCTGCATCAATCCATCCTAAACACACACACAAACTGCTGCATCAATCCATCCTACACACTCACACACACACACACACACACGCACTGCTGCATCAATCCTTCCTATACACACACACAGACACACACACAAACTCACACACACACACACACACACACACTCCTGCTCGATCCATCCTATACACACACACACACAAACACACACACACACACATACTGCTGCAACAATCCGCCCTATGCACACACACACACACAAACACACACTGCTGCTTCAATCCATCCTCCACACACACACACACACACACACACACACACACACACACACACACACTGCTGCATCAATCCATACTACACACACACACACACACACACACACACACACACACACACACACACACACACACACACACACACACACACACACACACACACACACACACACACACACACACACACACACACACACACTGCTGCCACAATCCATCCTGCACACACACACACACACACACAGTGCTACATCAATCCATCCTGCATACACACACTCACACTGCTGCATCAATCCATCCTACGCACACACACACACACACACACAAACACACACTGCTGCATCAATCCATCCTATACACACACACACATACACACACTGCTGCATCAATGAATCCTACACACACACACACTGCTGCATCAATCTATCCTACACACGCACACACACACAAGAGCATCAGTCCTTCCTACACACACACACAAACACACACTGCTTCATCAATCGATCCGACACACAAACTCACTGCTTCATCAATCCATCCTACGCAGACACAGACACACACACACACACACACACACACACACACACACTGCTGCATCAATCCATCCTACACACACACACACACACACTGCTTCATCAATCCATCCTACAAACAGACACACACACACACACACGCACTGCTGCATCAATCCATCCTATGCACACACACACACACACACACACACACACACACACACACACACACACACACACACACACAATGCTGCATCAATCCATACTGCACACACACACACAGACGCACACACACACACACACACACACACACACACTGCTGCATCAATCCATCCTACACACACACACTGCTGCATCAATCCATCCTACACACACACACACACAAACACAAAGACACACCGCTGCATCAATCCATCCTCTCCACACACACACACACACATACATGCACACAGTGCTGCATCAATGATTCCTCTGCACACACACACTGCTGCATCAATCTATACGACACACAGACACACACACACTAGAGCATCAATCCATCCTACACACACATACACTGCTGCATCAATCCATCCTACACACACACACACACACACACACACACATGCACTGCTGCATCAATCCACCCTACACACACACACTGCTGCATCAATCCATCCTACACACACACACACACAAACACAAACACACACTGCTGCATCAATCCATCCTCTCCACACACACACACACACACACACACACACACACACACACACACACACATACTGCTTCATCAGTCCATGCTACACACACACACACACACACACACATACTCACTGCTGCATCAATCCATCCTGCACACACACACACAAACAAACTTCTGCATCAATCCATCCTACATGCAGACACACACACACAGGCACACTGCTGCATCAATCCATCCTAACACACACACAGACACACACACACACACACACACTGCTGCATCAATCCATACTTCACACACACTCACACACACACACAAACACACACAAACACAGACACACACAAACACACTCACACACACACACTGCTGCATCAGTCCATCCTACAGACACACATTGCTGCATCAATCCATCCTACACAGACACAAATCCAGACACACACACACTGCTGCATCAATCCATTCTACACACACACACACAAACACACACACATACTGCTGCATCAATCCATCCTACACACACACACATACACACACACACACTGCTGCATCAATCCATCCTACACACACACAAACACACTGCTGCATCAATCCATCCTACACACACAAGCACACAGACACACACAAACACACACACACACACACACACACTGCTGCATCAATCCATCCAACACACACACACACACTGCTGCATCAATCCATCCTACACACACAGACACACACAGTTGCATCAATCCATCCTAGACACACACACACACACTGCTGTATCAAACCATCCTACACACACACACACAC
>JANJGN010000285.1:507500-512500 GCA_026770705.1 Isurus oxyrinchus | reverse complement strand
CACACATTGCTGCATCAATCCATCCTACACACACACACACACACACACACACACACACTGTTGCATCAATCCATCCTACACAAACACACAAACACCTACTCACACACACACACAAACACACATACTGCTTCATCAATCCATCCTAGACAAACACACACACTCACACATTGCTGCATCAATCCATCCTACACACACACACACACACACACACACACACACACACTGCTGCATCAATCCATACTACACACACACACACACACACACCACACACACACACACACACACACACACACTGCTGCATCAATCCATCCTGCACACACACACACACACACACACAGTGCTACATCAATCCATCCTGCATACACACACACACGCTGCTGCATCAATCCATCCTACGCACACACACACACACACACAAACACACACTGCTGCATCATTCCATCCTATACACACACACACATACACACACTGCTGCATCAATGAATCCTACACACACACACACTGCTGCATCAATCTATCCTACACACGCACACACACACAAGAGCATCAGTCCTTCCTACACACACACACAAACACACACTGCTTCATCAATCAATCCGACACACAAACTCACTGCTTCATCAATCCATCCTACGCAGACACAGACACACACACACACACACACACACACTGCTGCACAATCCATCCTACACACACACACACACACACTGCTTCATCAATCCATCCTACAAACAGACACACACACACACACACTGCTGCATCAATCCATCCTATGCACACACACACACACACAAACACACACACACACACAATGCTGCATCAATCCATACTGCACACACACACACAGACGCACACACACACACACACACACACACACTGCTGCATCAATCCATCCTACACACACACACTGCTGCATCAATCCATCCTACACACACACACACACACAAACACAAACACACACCGCTGCATCAATCCATCCTCTCCACACGCACACACACACATGCACACAGTGCTGCATCAATGATTCCTCTGCACACACACACTGCTGCATCAATCTATACGACACACAGACACACACACACTAGAGCATCAATCCATCCTACACACACATACACACATACACTGCTGCATCAATCCATCCTACACACACACACACACACACACACATGCACTGCTGCATCAATCCACCCTACACACACACACTGCTGCATCAATCCATCCTACACACACACACACACAAACACAAACACACACTGCTGCATCAATCCATCCTCTCCACACACACACACACACACATGCACACAGTGCTGCATCAATGATTCCTCTGCACACACACACTGCTGCATCAATCTATACGACACACACACACACACACACTAGAGCATCAATCCATCCTACACACACATACACACATACACTGCTGCATCAATCCATCCTACACACACACACACACACACACACACACACACACACACACACACACACACACACACACACACACACACACACACACACACACACACACACACACACATACTGCTTCATCAGTCCATGCTACACACACACACACACACACACATACTCACTGCTGCATCAATCCATCCTGCACACACACACACAAACAAACTTCTGCATCAATCCATCTTACATGCAGACACACACACACAGGCACACTGCTGCATCAATCCATCCTAACACACACACACACACACACACACACACACACACACACACACACACACACACACACACACACACACACACACACACACACACACACACACACACACACACACACACACACACACTGCTGCATCAATCCATACTTCACACACACTCACACACACACACACAAACACAGACACACACAAACACACTCACACACACACACTGCTGCATCAGTCCATCCTACAGACACACACTGCTGCATCAATCCATCCTACACAGACACAAATCCAGACACACACACACTGCTGCATCAATCCATTCTACACACACACACACACACACACACACACTGCTGCATCAATGCATCCTACACACACACACACACACACACACACATACTGCTGCATCAATCCATTCTACACACACACACACAGCTGCATCAATCCATCCTACACACACACACAGACACATAGACACTACTGCATCAATCCATCCTACACACACACACATACACACACACACACTGCTGCATCAATCCATCCTACACACACACAAACACACTGCTGCATCAATCCATCCTACACACACACAAGCACACAGACACACACAAAAACACACACACACACACACACTGCTGCATCAATCCATCCAACACACACACACACACTGCTGCATCAATCCATCCTACACACACAGACACACAGTTGCATCAATCCATCCTAGACACACACACACACACTGCTGCATCAATCCATCCGACACACACACACACACATACACACACACATACTGCTGCAACAATCCATCATACACACACACACACTCAAACACACACTTCTGTATCAAACCATCCTACACACACACACACACACACACACACACACACACACACACACACACACACACACACACACACACACACACACACACACACACTGTTGCATCACTCCATCCTACACACTCACACTCGCAAACACACACTGCTGCATCAGTCCATGCTACATACACGCACACACACTGCTGCATCAATCCATCCTACACACACACACACACACACACACACACACACACACACACACACACACACACACACACTGCTTCATCAATCCGTCCTATACACACACACACACATACACACACTGCTGCATCAATGAATCCTCTGCACACACACACTGCTGCATCAATCTACACACACTAGAGCATCAATCCATCCTACACACACATACACTCATACACTGCTGCATCAATCCATCCTACACACACACACACACACACACACACACACACTGCTTCATCAATCCATCCTACACACACACACACACACACACACACACACACACACACACACACACACACACACACACACACACACACACACACACACACACACACTGCTGCATTTATCCATCCTGCACACACACACACACACACAAACTGCTGCATCAATCCATCCTACATGCAGACACACACACACAGGCACACTGCTGCATCAATCAATCCTGCACACACACACACGCGCGCGCACACACACACACACACACACAAACACAGACACACACACACACACACACACACACAAACACACTCACACACACTCACTGCTGCATCAGTCCATCCTACAGACACACAGACACACACTGCTGCATCCATCCATCCTACACAGACACAAATCCAGACACACACACACTGCTGCATCAATCCATTCTATACACACACACACACACACACACACACTGCTGCATCAATCCATCCTACACACACACACACACACACACAAACACAGACACACACACACACACACACACACAAACACACTCACACACACTCACTGCTGCATCAGTCCATCCTACAGACACACAGACACACACTGCTGCATCCATCCATCCTACACAGACACAAATCCAGACACACACACACTGCTGCATCAATCCATTCTATACACACACACACACACACACACACACACACACACACACTGCTGCATCAATCCATCCTACACACACACACACACACACACATACTGCTGCATCAATCCATCCTACACACACACACACTGCTGCATCAATCCATCCTACACACACACACAGACAGTACTGCATCAATCCATCCTACACACACACACACACACACACACACACACACACTGCTGCATCAATCCATCCTACACACAAACAAACACACTGCTGCATCAATACATCCTACACACACACACAGACACACACACACACACTGCTGCATCAATCCATCCAGCACACACACACACACTGCTGCATCAATCCATCCAGCACACACACACACACTGCTGCATCAATCCATCCTACACACACACACACACACACACACTGCTGCATTTATGCATCCTATACACACACACACACTCACATTGCTGCATCAATCCATCCTACACACACACACACACACACGCTGCTGCAGAAATCGATCCTACACACACACACACACACACACGCACACAAACACTGCTGCATCAATCCATCCTACACACATGCACACACACACACACACAGACACTACTGCATCAATCCATCCTACACAGACACACACACACACTGCTGCATCAATCCATCCCACACACACACAAACAAACACACACACAGACACACACACTGCTGCATAAATCCATCCTACACACACACACACACACACACACACAGTTGCATCTATCCATCCTAGACACACACACACACACTGCTGCATCAATCCATCCGACACACACACACACACTGCTGCATCAATCCATCCTTCACACACACACACACACACACACTGCTGCATCAATCCATTCTACACACACACACACACACTGATTCTTCAATCCATCCTACACTCATACACACACACACACACATACTTCTGCATCAATCCATTCTACACACACACACACACACACACACACATTGCTGCATCAATCCATCCTACACACACACACACACACACACACACACACACACACACACACACACACACACACACACTGCTGCATCAATCCATCCTACACAAACACACAAACACCTACTCACACACACACACACACACAAACAAACATACTGCTTCATCAATCCATCCTAGACAAACACACACACTCACACATTGCTGCATCAATCCATCCTACACACACACACACACACACACACACACACACACACACACACACACTGCTGCATCAATCCATACTACACACACACACACACACACACACACACACACACACACACACACACACACACACACACACACACACACACACACACACACACACACACACTGCTGCATCAATCCATCCTACACACACACACACACACACACAGTGCTAC
>JANJGN010000285.1:487500-495000 GCA_026770705.1 Isurus oxyrinchus | reverse complement strand
ACTGCTGCATCAATCCATCCTTCACACACACACACACACACACACACACACTGCTGCATCAATCCATTCTACACACACACACACACACACTGATTCTTCAATCCATCCGACACTCACACACACACACACATTGCTGCATCAATCCATCCTACACACACACACACACACACACACACTCACACACTGCTGCATCAATCCATTCTACACAGACACACACACACACACGCACACACACACACACACTGCTGCATCAATCCATCCTACACAAACACACAAACACCTACTCACACACACACACAAACACACATACTGCTTCATCAATCCATCCTAGACAAACACACACACTCACACATTGCTGCATCAATCCATCCTACACACGCACACACACATACACACACTGCTGCATCAATCCATCCTACACACACACGCACACGCACACGCACACACACACTGCTGCATCAATCCATCCTACACAAACACACAAACACACACACACACACTGCTGCATCAATCCATCCTAAACACACACACAAACTGCTGCATCAATCCATCCTACACACTCACACACACACACACACACACACACACACACTGCTGCATCAATCCTTCCTATACACACACACAGACACACACACAAACTCACACACACACACACACACACAGTCCTGCTCGATCCATCCTATACACACACACACACAAACACACACACACACATACTGCTGCAACAATCCGCCCTATGCACACACACACACACAAACACACACTGCTGCTTCAATCCATCCTACACACACACACACACACACACACACACACTGCTGCATCAATCCATACTACACACACACACACACACACACACACACACACACACACACACACACACACACACACACACACACACACACACACACACACTGCTGCATCAATCCATCCTGCACACACACACACACACACAAACAGTGCGACATCAATCCATCCTGCATACACACACTCACACTGCTGCATCAATCCATCCTATACACACACACACATACACACACTGCTGCATCAATGAATCCTACACACACACACACTGCTGCATCAATCTATCCTACACACGCACACACACACAAGAGCATCAGTCCTTCCTACACACACACACAAACACCCACTGCTTCATCAATCGATCCGACACACAAACTCACTGCTTCATCAATCCATCCTACGCAGACACACACACACACACACACACACACACACACTGCTGCATCAATCCATCCTACACACACACACACACACTGCTTCATCAATCCATCCTACAAACAGACACACACACACACACACACACACACGCACTGCTGCATCAATCCATCCTATGCACACACACACACACACACACACACACACACACACACACAGACACACAATGCTGCATCAATCCATACTGCACACACACACACAGACGCACACACACACACACACACACACACACTGCTGCATCAATCCATCCTACACACACACACACACACACACACACACACACACACATGCACTGCTGCATCAATCCACCCTACACACACACACTGCTGCATCAATCCATCCTACACACACACACACACAAACACAAACACACACTGCTGCATCAATCCATCCTCTCCACACACACACACACACACACATGCACACAGTGCTGCATCAATGATTCCTCTGCACACACAAACTGCTGCATCAATCTATACGACAC
This sequence comes from Isurus oxyrinchus, assembly GCA_026770705.1. Lineage (NCBI taxonomy): Eukaryota > Metazoa > Chordata > Chondrichthyes > Lamniformes > Lamnidae > Isurus > Isurus oxyrinchus. The sequence goes on along the minus strand of JANJGN010000285.1, from coordinate 493,280 downwards.
ACACACACACACACTAGAGCATCAATCCATCCTACACACACATACACACATACACTGCTGCATCAATCCATCCTACACACACACACACACACACACACACACACACACACATACTGCTTCATCAGTCCATGCTGCACACACACACACACACACACACACACATACTCACTGCTGCATCAATCCATCCTGCACACACACACACAAACAAACTTCTGCATCAATCCATCTTACATGCAGACACACACACACAGGCACACTGCTGCATCAATCCATCCTAACACACACACACACACACACACACACACACACACACACACACACACACACACACACACACACTGCTGCATCAAACCATACTTCACACACACTCACACACACACACAAACACACACAAACACAGACACACACAAACACACTCACACACACACACTGCTGCATCAGTCCATCCTACAGACACACACTGCTGCATCAATCCATCCTACACAGACACAAATCCAGACACACACACACTTCTGCATCAATCCATTCTACACACACACACACACACACACACACACACACTGCTGCATCAATCCATCCTACACACACACACACACACACACACATACTGCTGCATCAATCCATCCTACACACACACACACAGCTGCATCAATCCATCCTACACACACACACAGACACATAGACACTACTGCATCAATCCATCCTACACACACACACATACACACACACACACTGCTGCATCAATCCATCCTACACACACACAAACACACTGCTGCATCAATACATCCTACACACACACAAGCACACAGACACACACAAACACACACACATACACACACTGCTGCATCAATCCATCCAACACACACACACACACTGCTGCATCAATCCATCCTACACACACAGACACACAGTTGCATCAATCCATCCTAGACACACACACACACACTGCTGCATCAATCCATCCGACACACACACACACACATACACACACACATACTGCTGCAACAATCCATCATACACACACACACACTCAAACACACACTTCTGTATCAATCCATCCTAGACACACACACACACACACACACACACACACACACACACACACACACACACACACACACACACACACACACACACACACACACACACACACACACACATACACTGCTGCATCAGTCCATGCTACATACACGCACACACACTGCTGCATCAATCCATCCTGCACACACACACACACACACACACACACACACACACACACACACACACACACACACACACACACACACTGCGTCATCAATCCGTCCTATACACACACACACACAGACACACACTGCTGCATCAATGATTCCTCTGCACACACACACTGCTGCATCAATCTACACACACTAGAGCATCAATCCATCCTACACACACACACACACACACACACACACACACATACTGCTTCATCAATCCATCCTACACACACACACACACAGCACACACACTGCTGCATTTATCCATCCTGCACACACACACACACACACAAACTGCTGCATCAATCCATCCTACATGCAGACACACACACACAGGCACACTGCTGCATCAATCAATCCTGCACACACACACACACGCACACACACACACAAACACAGACACACACACACACACACACACACACAAACACACTCACACACACTCACTGCTGCATCAGTCCATCCTACAGACACACAGACACACACTGCTGCATCCATCCATCCTACACAGACACAAATCCAGACACACACACACTGCTGCATCAATCCATTCTACACACACACACACACACACACACACACACACACACACACACACACACACACACTGCTGCATCAATCCATCCTACACACACACACACAGACACACACATACTGCTGCATCAATCCATCCTACACACACACACACTGCTGCATCAATCCATCCTACACACACAAACAGACACTACTGCATCAATCCATCCTACACACACACACATACACACACACACACACACACTGCTGCATCAATCCATCCTACACACACACAAACACACTGCTGCATCAATCCATCCTACACACACACACAGACACACACACACACACACTGCTGCATCAATCCATCCAGCACACACACACACACACTGCTGCATCAATCCATCCTACACACACACACACACACACACACACACACACTGCTGCATTTATCCATCCTATACACACACACACACTCACATTGCTGCATCAATCCATCCTACACACACACACACACACACACACTGCTGCAGAAATCGATCCTACACACACACACACGCACACAAACACTGCTGCATCAATGAATCCTACACACACACACACTGCTGCATCAATCTATCCTACACACGCACACACACACAAGAGCATCAGTCCTTCCTACACACACACACAAACACACACTGCTTCATCAATCGATCCGACACACAAACTCACTGCTTCATCAATCCATCCTACGCAGACACAGACACACACACACACACACACACACACACTGCTGCATCAATCCATCCTACACACACACACACACACACTGCTTCATCAATCCATCCTACAAACAGACACACACACACACACACACACACGCACTGCTGCATCAATCCATCCTATGCACACACACACACACACACACACACACACACACACACACACACACAATGCTGCATCAATCCATACTGCACACACACACACAGACACACACACACACACACACACACACTGCTGCATCAATCCATCCTACACACACACACACACACACACACACATGCACTGCTGCATCAATCCACCCTACACACACACACTGCTGCATCAATCCATCCTACACACACACACACACAAACACAAACACACACTGCTGCATCAATCCATCCTCTCCACACACACACACACACACACACATGCACACAGTGCTGCATCAATGATTCCTCTGCACACACACACTGCTGCATCAATCTATACGACACACACACACACACACACACTAGAGCATCAATCCATCCTACACACACATACACACATACACTGCTGCATCAATCCATCCTACACACACACACACACACACACACACACACACACACACACACACACACATACTGCTTCATCAGTCCATGCTACACACACACACACACACACACACACACACACACATACTCACTGCTGCATCAATCCATCCTGCACACACACACACAAACAAACTTCTGCATCAATCCATCCTACATGCAGACACACACACACAGGCACACTGCTGCATCAATCCATCCTAACACACACACACACACACACACACACACACACACACACACTGCTGCATCAATCCATACTTCACACACACTCACACACACACACAAACACAGACACACACAAACACACTCACACACACACACTGCTGCATCAGTCCATCCTACAGACACACACTGCTGCATCAATCCATCCTACACAGACACAAATCCAGACACACACACACTGCTGCATCAATCCATTCTACACACACACACACACACACACACACACACACACACACACACACACACACACACACACACTGCTGCATCAATCCATCCTACACACACACACACACACACACACACACATATTGCTGCATCAATCCATCCTACACACCCACACAGCTGCATGAATCCATCCTACACACACACAAAGACACATAGACACTACTGCATCAATCCATCCTACACCCACACACATACACACACACACACTGCTGCATCAATCCATCCTACACACACACAAACACACTGCTGCATCAATCCATCCTACACACACACAAGCACACAGACACACACAAACACACACAAACACACACACACTGCTGCATCAATCCATCCAACACACACACACACACTGCTGCATCAATCGATCCCACACACACAGACACACACAGTTGCATCAATCCATCCTAGAGACACACACACACACTGCTGCATCAATCCATCCTAAACACACACACAAACTGCTGCATCAATCCATCCTACACACTCACACACACACACACACACACACACACACTGCTGCATCAATCCTTCCTATACACACACACAGACAGACACACAAACTCACACACACACACACACTCCTGCTCGATCCATCCTATACACACACACACACAAACACACACACACACATACTGCTGCAACAATCCGCCCTATGCACACACACACACACAAACACACACTGCTGCATCAATCCATCCTACACACACACACACACACACACACACACACACACACACACACACACACACACACACACACACACACACACACACACACACACACACACACACACACACACACACACACACACACTGCTGCATCAATCCATACTACACACACACACACACACACACACACACTGCTGCATCAATCCATCCTGCACACACACACACACACACACACAGTGCTACATCAATCCATCCTGCATACACACACACACACTGCTGCATCAATCCATCCTAAACACACACACAAACTGCTGCATCAATCCATCCTACACACTCACACACACACACACACACACACACACACACTGCTGCATCAATCCTTCCTATACACACACACAGACACACACACAAACTCACACACACACACACACACACACACACACTCCTGCTCGATCCATCCTATACACACACACACACAAACACACACACACACATACTGCTGCAACAATCCGCCCTATGCACACACACACACACAAACACACACTGCTGCATCAATCCATCCTACACACACACACACACACACACACACACACACACACACACACACACACACACACACACACACACACACACACACACACACACACACACACACACACACACACACTGCTGCATCAATCCATACTACACACACACACACACACACACACACACACACACTGCTGCATCAATCCATCCTGCACACACACACACACACAGACAGTGCTACATCAATCCATCCTGCATACACACACTCACACTGCTGCATCAATCCATCCTATACACACACACACATACACACACTGCTGCATCAATGAATCCTACACACACACACACTGCTGCATCAATCTATCCTACACACGCACACACACACAAGAGCATCAGTCCTTCCTACACACACACACAAACACACACTGCTTTATCAATCGATCCGACACACAAACTCACTGCTTCATCAATCCATCCTACGCAGACACAGACACACACACACACACACACACACACACACTTCTGCATCAATCCATCCTACACGCACACACACACACACTGCTTCATCAATCCATCCTACAAACAGACACACACACACACACACACACGCACTGCTGCATCAATCCATCCTATGCACACACACACACACACACACACACACACAATGCTGCATCAATCCATACTGCACACACACACACAGACGCACACACACACACACACACACTCTGCTGCATCAATCCATCCTACACACACACACACACACACACACACACACATGCACTGCTGCATCAATCCACCCTACACACACACACACACAAACACAAACACACACTGCTGCATCAATCCATCCTCTCCACACACACACACACACACAGACACACAGGGCTGCATCAATGATTCCTCTGCACACACACACTGCTGCATCAATCTATACGACACACACACACACACACACTAGTGCATCAATCCATCCTGCACACACATACACACATACACTGCTGCATCAATCCATCCTACACACACACACACACACACACACACTGCTG
>JANJGN010000285.1:477500-482500 GCA_026770705.1 Isurus oxyrinchus | reverse complement strand
GCACACACACACACACACACAAACACAGACACACACACACACACACACACACACACACACACACAAACACACTCACACACACTCACTGCTGCATCAGTCCATCCTACAGACACACAGACACACACTGCTGCATCCATCCATCCTACACAGACACAAATCCAGACACACACACACTGCTGTATCAATCCATTCTATACACACACACACACACACACACACACACACACACACACACTGCTGCATCAATCCATCCTACACACACACACACTGCTGCATCAATCCATCCTACACACACACACACACAAACACACTGCTGCATTTATCCATTCTATACACACACACACACTCACATTGCTGCATCAATCCATCCTACACACACACACACACACACTGCTGCAGAAATCGATCCTACACACACACACACACACACACACACGCACACAAACACTGCTGCATCAATCCATCCTACACACACGCACACACACACACACACAGATACTACTGCATCAATCCATCCTACACAGACACACACACGCACTGCTGCATCAATCCATCCCACACACACACAAACAAACACACACACAGACACACACACTGCTGCATAAATCCATCCTACACACACACACACACAGTTGCATCTATCCATCCTAGACACACACACACACACTGCTGCATCAATCCATCCGACACACACAGACACACTGCTGCATCAATCCATCCTTCACACACACACACACACACACACACACTGCTGCATCAATCCATTCTACACACACACACACACACACTGATTCTTCAATCCATCCGACACTCACACACACACACACATTGCTGCATCAATCCATCCTACACACACACACACACACACACACACTCACACACTGCTGCATCAATCCATTCTACACAGACACACACACACACACGCACACACACACACACACTGCTGCATCAATCCATCCTACACAAACACACAAACACCTACTCACACACACACACACACAAACACACATACTGCTTCATCAATCCATCCTAGACAAACACACACACACACACATTGCTGCATCAATCCATCCTACACACACACACACACATACACACACTGCTGCATCAATCCATCCTACACACACACGCACACGCACACGCACACGCACACACACACTGCTGCATCAATCCATCCTACACAAACACACAAACACACACACACACACTGCTGCATCAATCCATCCTAAACACACACACAAACTGCTGCATCAATCCATCCTACACACTCACACACACACACACACACACACACACACACACTGCTGCATCAATCCTTCCTATACACACACACAGACACACACACAAACTCACACACACACACACACACACACTCCTGCTCGATCCATCCTATACACACACACACACAAACACACACACACACATACTGCTGCAACAATCCGCCCTATGCACACACACACACACACAAACACACACTGCTGCTTCAATCCATCCTACACACACACACACACACACACACACACACACACTGCTGCATCAATCCATACTACACACACACACACACACACACACACACACACACACACACTGCTGCATCAATCCATCCTGCACACACACACACACACAAACAGTGCGACATCAATCCATCCTGCATACACACACTCACACTGCTGCATCAATCCATCCTATACACACACACACATACACACACTGCTGCATCAATGAATCCTACACACACACACACTGCTGCATCAATCTATCCTACACACGCACACACACACAAGAGCATCAGTCCTTCCTACACACACACACAAACACCCACTGCTTCATCAATCGATCCGACACACAAACTCACTGCTTCATCAATCCATCCTACGCAGACACACACACACACACACACACACACACACACACACTGCTGCATCAATCCATCCTACACACACACACACACACACTGCTTCATCAATCCATCCTACAAACAGACACACACACACACACACACACACACGCACTGCTGCATCAATCCATCCTATGCACACACACACACACACACACACACACACACAGACACACAATGCTGCATCAATCCATACTGCACACACACACACAGACGCACACACACACACACACACACACACTGCTGCATCAATCCATCCTACACACACACACACGCACACACACACACACACATGCACTGCTGCATCAATCCACCCTACACACACACACTGCTGCATCAATCCATCCTACACACACACACACACAAACACAAACACACACTGCTGCATCAATCCATCCTCTCCACACACACACACACACACACATGCACACAGTGCTGCATCAATGATTCCTCTGCACACACAAACTGCTGCATCAATCTATACGACACACACACACAGACACTAGAGCATCAATCCATCCTACACACACATACACACATACACTGCTGCATCAATCCATCCTACACACACACACACACACACACACACACACACATACTGCTTCATCAGTCCATGCTGCACACACACACACACACACACACACACATACTCACTGCTGCATCAATCCATCCTGCACACACACACACAAACAAACTTCTGCATCAATCCATCTTACATGCAGACACACACACACAGGCACACTGCTGCATCAATCCATCCTAACACACACACACACACACACACACACACACACACACACACGCACACTGCTGCATCAAACCATACTTCACACACACTCACACACACACACAAACACACACAAACACAGACACACACAAACACACTCACACACACACACTGCTGCATCAGTCCATCCTACAGACACACACTGCTGCATCAATCCATCCTACACAGACACAAATCCAGACACACACACACTGCTGCATCAATCCATTCTACACACACACACACACACACACACACACACACTGCTGCATCAATCCATCCTACACACACACACACACACACACACATACTGCTGCATCAATCCATCCTACACACACACACACAGCTGCATCAATCCATCCTACACACACACACAGACACATAGACACTACTGCATCAATCCATCCTACACACACACACATACACACACACACACACTGCTGCATCAATCCATCCTACACACACACAAACACACTGCTGCATCAATACATCCTACACACACACAAGCACACAGACACACACAAACACACACACATACACACACTGCTGCATCAATCCATCCAACACACACACACACACTGCTGCATCAATCCATCCTACACACACAGACACACAGTTGCATCAATCCATCCTAGACACACACACACACACTGCTGCATCAATCCATCCGACACACACACACACACATACACACACACATACTGCTGCAACAATCCATCATACACACACACACACTCAAACACACACTTCTGTATCAATCCATCTAGACACACACACACACACACACACACACACACACACACACACACACACACACACACACACACACACACACACACACACACACACACACACACACACATACACTGCTGCATCAGTCCATGCTACATACACGCACACACACTGCTGCATCAATCCATCCTGCACACACACACACACACACACACACACACACACACACACACACACACTGCGTCATCAATCCGTCCTATACACACACACACACAGACACACACTGCTGCATCAATGATTCCTCTGCACACACACACTGCTGCATCAATCTACACACACTAGAGCATCAATCCATCCTACACACACACACACACACACACACACACACACATACTGCTTCATCAATCCATCCTACACACACACACACACAGCACACACACTGCTGCATTTATCCATCCTACACACACACACACACACACAAACTGCTGCATCAATCCATCCTACATGCAGACACACACACACAGGCACACTGCTGCATCAATCAATCCTGCACACACACACACGCGCACACACACACACACACACAAACACAGACACACACACACACACACACACACACAAACACACTCACACACACTCACGGCTGCATCAGTCCATCCTACAGACACACAGACACACACTGCTGCATCCATCCATCCTACACAGACACAAATCCAGACACACACACACTGCTGCATCAATCCATTCTACACACACACACACACACACACACACACACACACACACACACACACACACACAGACACACACACACTGCTGCATCAATCCATCCTACACACACACACACAGACACACACATACTGCTGCATCAATCCATCCTACACACACACACACTGCTGCATCAATCCATCCTACACACACACACAGACACTACTGCATCAATCCATCCTACACACACACACATACACACACACACACACACACTGCTGCATCAATCCATCCTACACACACACAAACACACTGCTGCATCAATCCATCCTACACACACACACAGACACACACACACACACACTGCTGCATCAATCCATCCAGCACACACACACACACACTGCTGCATCAATCCATCCTACACACACACACACACAAAAACACTGCTGCATTTATCCATCCTATACACACACACACACTCACATTGCTGCATCAATCCATCCTACACACACACACACACACACACTGCTGCAGAAATCGATCCTACACACACACACACGCACACAAACACTGCTGCATCAATGAATCCTACACACACACACACTGCTGCATCAATCTATCCTACACACGCACACACACACAAGAGCATCAGTCCTTCCTACACACACACACAAACACACACTGCTTCATCAATCGATCCGACACACAAACTCACTGCTTCATCAATCCATCCTACGCAGACACAGACACACACACACACACACACAAACACTGCTGCATCAATGCATCCTACACACACACACACACACACTGCTTCATCAATCCATCCTACAAACAGACACACACACACACACACACACACACGCACTGCTGCATCAATCCATCCTATGCACACAC
>JANJGN010000285.1:455000-460000 GCA_026770705.1 Isurus oxyrinchus | reverse complement strand
CACACACACACACTGCTGCATCAATCCATCCTGCACACACACAAACACATACACACACACTGCTGCATCAATCCATCCTACACACACACACACACACACACACACTCACAGCTGCATCAATCCATCCTACACAGACACAATCACACACACACAGACATACACTGCTGCATCAATCCATCCTACACACACACACACACACACACACTGCTATATCAATCCATCCTACACACAGAAACACACACACACACACACTGCTGCAACAATCCATCATACACACACACACACACTCAAACACACACTGCTGTATCAAACCATCCTACACACACACACACACACACACACACACACACACACACACACATACACTGTTGCATCAATCCATCCTACACACACACAATCACACACACACACTGCTGCATCAGTCCATGCTACACACACGCACACAATGCTGCATCAATCCATCCTACACACACACACACACACACACACACACACACACACACACACACACACACACACACACACACACTGCTGCATCAATCCATCCTACACACACACACACACACACACACACACACACAGATAAACAAACAAACACTGCTGCATCAATCCATCCTACACACACAGACACACACAGACACAGACACACACACTGCTGCGTCAATCCATCCTAAGCACACACACACACACACACACAATGCTGCATCAATCCATCCTACAAACAAACACACACACACACACACAAACTGCTGCATCAATCCATCCTACACACACAAGCACACACACACACTGCTGCATCTTTCCATCCTACACACACACACACACACACACACACACACACACACACACACACACACTGCTGCATCAATCCATCCTACACACACACACACACAGATACACACACACACACATACTGCTGCATCAATCTTTCCTACACACACACACACTGCTGCATCAATCCATCCTACACACACACACACACACACACACACACACACACACACACACACACACACACACACACACACACACACACACACACACACAGACTGCTGCATCAATCCATCCTACACACACACACACACACACACACACACAAACACACTGCTGCAACAATCCATCATACACACACACACACACACACACACACACACACACACTGCTGCATTAATCCATCCTACACACACAGTCAAACACTGCTGTATCAATCCATCCTACACACACACACTCAACAACTGCTGTATCAATCCATTCTACACCCACACGCACACACAATGCTGCATCAATCCATCCTACACACACACACAAACACACACACACTGCTGCATCAATCCATCCTACACACACACACACACATACACACTGCTGCATCAATCCATCCTACACACACACACACACACACTGCTGCATCAATCCGTCCTGCACACACACACAGACACACACACACAAACACACTGCTGCATCAATCCATCCTACACACACACCCACACACACACACTGCTGCATTAATCCATCCTACACACACACACACACTGCTGCATCAATCCATCCTACGCAAACAGACACACACAGACACACACACACACACTGCTGCATCAATCAATCCTACACACACACACACACACACACACACACAAACACAGAAACACACACACACACACACACACACAAACACACTCACACACACTCACTGCTGCATCAGTCCATCCTACAGACACACAGAGACATACTGCTGCATCCATCCATCCTACACAGACACACACACACACACACACACACACACACACACACAGACACACACAGACACACACACACACACGCACACACACACACACACACACACACACACACGCACACACACACACACACACTGCTGCATGAATCCATCCTACACACACACACACACACACATACTGCTGCATCAATCCATCCTACACACACACACACTGCTGCATCAATCCATCCTACACACACACACAGACACTACTGCATCAATCCATCCTACACACACACACATACACACACAAACACACACACACTGCTGCATCAATCCATCCTACACACACACAAACACACTGCTGCATCAATCCATCCTACACACACACACACACACACACACACACACTGCTGCATCAATCCATCCAACACACACACACACACACTGCTGCATCAATCCATCCTACACACACACACACACACGCACACACACACACTGCTGCATTTATCCATCCTATACACACACACACACTCACATTTTTGCATCAATCCATCCTACACACACACACACACACTGCTGCAGAAATCGATCCTACACACACACACGCACACAAACACTGCTGCATCAATCCATCCTACACACACGCACACACACACACACACACTCAGACACTACTGCGTCAATCCATCCTACATTGACACACACACACACTGCTGCATCAATCTATCCCACACACACACAAACAAACACACACACAGACACACACACTGCTGCATAAATCCATCCTACACACACACACACACACAAACACAGTTGCATCTTTCCATCCTAGACACACACACACTGCTGCATCAATCCATCCGACACACACACACACACAAACACACACACACTGCTGCAACAATCCATCCTACACACACTCACACTCAAACATTCACTTCTGTATCAAACCATCCTACACACACACACACACACACACACACACACACACACACACACACACACACACACACACACACACACACACACACACACACACACACACTGTTGTATCACTCCATCCTACACACACACACTCACACACACACACTGCTGCATCAGTCCATGCTACACACACGCACACACACTGCGGCATCAATCCATCCTACACACACACACACACACACACACACACACACACACGCACACACGCACACACACACTGTTGCATCACTACATCCTACACACACACACTCACACACACACACTGCTGCATCAGTCCATGCTATACACACGCACACACACTGCTGCATGAATCCATCCTACACACACACACACACACACACACACACAAACACACACACTGCTTCATCAATCCGTCCTATACACACACACACACACAAACACACAGCTGCATCAACCATCCTCCACACACACACACACACACACAAAGCTGCATCAATCCATCCTACACACACACACACACGCACGCACACACACGCACACACACACACACACACACACACACACACACACACACACACACACACACACACACACACACACACACACACACACACACACACAGACACTGCTGCATCAATCCATCATAGACACATACACACACACACACACACACACTGCAGCATCAATCCATCCTGCACACACACAAACACATACACACACACTGCTGCATCAATCCATCCTACACACACACACACTCACTGCTGCATCAATCCATCCTACACAGACACAATCACACACACACAGACACACACTGCTGCATCAATCCATCCTACACATACACACACACACACTGCTGCATCAATCCATCCTACACACAGAAACACACACACATACACTGCTGCAACAATCCATCATACACACTCACACACTCAAACACACACTGCTGTATCAAAGCATCCTACACACACACACACACACACACACACACACACACACACACACACACACACACACACACACACTCACACACACACACACACACGCACACACACACATACACTGTTGCATCAATCCATCCTAGACACACACAATCACACACACACACTGCTGCATCAGTCCATGCTACACACACGCACACACTGCTGCATCAATCCAACCTACACACACACACACACACACACACACACTGCTTCATCAATCCGTCCTATACACACACACACACACACACACACACACACTGCTGCATCAATCCATACTACAGACACACACACACACACACACACACACACACACACACACACACACACACACACACACACACACACACACACACACACACACACACACACACACACACACTGCTTCATCAATCCATCCTGCACACACACACACACACACAGTGCTACATCAATCCATCCTCCATACACACACTCACACTGCTGCATCAAGCCATCCTACGCACACACACACACACACACAAACACACACTGCTGCATCAATCCATCCTATACACACACACACATACACACACTGCTGCATCAATGAATCCTACACACACACACACTGCTGCATCAATCTATCCTACACACGCACACACACACAAGAGCATCAGTCCTTCCTACACACACACACAAACACACACTGCTTCATCAATCGATCCGACACACACACACACTCAAACACACACTGCTGTATCAAACCATCCTACACACACGTATACACACACACACACACACACACTATTGCATCACTCCATCCTACATGCAGACACACACACACAGGCACACTGCAGCATCAATCAATCCTTCACACACACTCACACACACACACAAACACACTCACACACACACACTGCTGCATCAGTCCATCCTACAGACACACAGACACACACTGCTGCATCCATCCATCCTACACAGACACAAATCCAGACACACACACACTGCTGCATCAATCCATTCTACACACACACACACACACACACACACACACACACACACACACACACACACACACACACACACACACACACACACACACACACACACACACACACACACACACACACACACACACACACACACTGCTGCATCAATCCATCCTACACACACACACACACATATACTGCTTCATCAATCCATCCTAGACAAACACACACACTCACACATTGCTGCATCAATCCATCCTACACACACACACACACACACACACACTGCTGCATCAATCTATCCTACACAGGCACACACACACAAGAGCATCAAGCTTCCTACACAAACACACAAACACACACTGCTTCGTCAATCGATCCGACACACAAACTCACTGCTTCATCAATCCATCC
>JANJGN010000285.1:445000-447500 GCA_026770705.1 Isurus oxyrinchus | reverse complement strand
TCCATGCTACACACACGCACACACACTGCGGCATCAATCCATCCTACACACACACACACACACACACACACACACACACACACACACACAGCACACACACACTGTTGCATCACTACATCCTACACACACACACTCACACACACACACTGCTGCATCAGTCCATGCTATACACACGCACACACACTGCTGCATGAATCCATCCTACACACACACACACACACACACACACACACACACAAACACACACACTGCTTCATCAATCCGTCCTATACACACACACACACAAACACACAGCTGCATCAACCATCCTCCACACACACACAATCACACACAAAGCTGCATCAATCCATCCTACACACACACGCACGCACACACACACACACACACACACACACACACACACACACACACACACACACACACACACACACACACACACACACACACACACACACACACACACACAGACACTGCTGCATCAATCCATCATAGACACATACACACACACACACACACACACTGCAGCATCAATCCATCCTGCACACACACAAACACATACACACACACTGCTGCATCAATCCATCCTACACACACACACACACACTCACTGCTGCATCAATCCATCCTACACAGACACAATCACACACACACAGACACACACTGCTGCATCAATCCATCCTACACATACACACACACACACGCACTGCTGCATTAATCCATCCTACACACACACACACACTGCTGCATCAATCCATCCTACGCAAACAGACACACACAGACACACACACACACACTGCTGTATCAATCTATCCTACACACACACACTCAACAACTGCTGTATCAATCCATTCTACACCCACACGCACACACACTGCTGCATCAATCCATCCTACACACACACCCACACACACACACACTGCTGCATCAATCCATCCTACACACACACCCACACACACACACACTGCTGCATCAATCCATCCTACACACACACACACACATACACACTTCTGCATCAATCCATCCTACACACACACACACACACACTGAGCATCAATCCATCCTGCACACACACACACACACACACACAAAAACACTGCTGCATCAATCCATCCTACACACACACCCACACACACGCACTGCTGCATTAATCCATCCTACACACACACACACACTGCTGCATCAATCCATCCTACGCAAACAGACACACACAGACACACACACACACACTGCTGCATCAATCAATCCTACACACACACACACACACACACAAACACAGAAACACACACACACACACACACACACACACACACACACACACACACACACACACACACACACACACACACACACACACACAAACACACTCACACACACTCACTGCTGCATCAGTCCATCCTACAGACACACAGACACACACTGCTGCATCCATCCATCCTACACAGACACAAATCCAGACACACACACACTGCTGCATCAATCCATTCTACACACACACACACACACACACACACACACACACACACACACACACACACACACACACACACACACACATACACACACTGCTGCATCAATCCATCCTACACACACACACACACACACACATACTGCTGCATCAATCCATCCTACACACACACACACTGCTGCATCAATCCATCCTACACACACACACAGACACTACTGCATCAATCCATCCTACACACACACACATACACACACACACACACACTGCTGCATCAATCCATCCTACACACACACACAAACACACTGCTGCATCAATCCATCCTACACACACACACAGACACACACACACACACACTGCTGCATCAATCCATCCAACACACACACACACACACTGCTGCATCAATCCATCCTACACACACACACAAACACGCACACACACACTGCTGCATTTATCCATCCTATACACACACACACACTCACATTGCTGCATCAATCTATCCTACACACACACACACACACACACACTGCTGCAGAAATCGATCCTACACACACACACACACACACACACACACACACGCACACAAACACTGCTGCATCAATCCATCCTACACACACGCACACACACACACACACTCAGACACTACTGCATCAATCCATCCTACAGAGACACACACACACACTGCTGCATCAATCCATCCCACACACACACAAACAAACACACACACAGACACACACACTGCTGCATAAATCCATCCTACACACACACACACACACACACACACTGCTGCAACAATCCATCCTACACACACTCACACTCAAACATTCACTTCTGTATCAAACCATCCTACACACACACACACACACACACACACACACACACACACACACACACACACACACACACACACACACACACACACACACACACACACACACACACACACACTGTTGCATCACTCCATCCTACACACACACACTCACACACACACACTGCTGCATCAGTCCATGCTACACACACGCACACACACTGCTGCAT
>JANJGN010000285.1:410000-420000 GCA_026770705.1 Isurus oxyrinchus | reverse complement strand
CATCCTACACACACACACTCACACACACACACTGCTGCATCAGTCCATGCTACACACACGCACACACACTGCTGCATCAATCCATCCTACACACACACACACACACACACACACACACACACACACACACACACACACACACACACACCACACACACACACACACACACACACACACACACACACACACACTGCTTCATCAATCCGTCCTATACACACACACACAAACACAGAGCTGCATCAACCATCCTCCACACACACACACACACACACACAAAGCTGCATCAATCCATCCTACACACACACACACACACACACACACACACACACACACACACACACACACACACACTGCTGCATCAATCCATGCTACTCACACACTGCTGCATCAAACCATCCTACACACACACATACACACACACACACACACACACACACACACACACACACACACACACACACACACACACACACACACACACACACACACACACACACACTGCTGCATCAATCCATGCTACTCACACACTGCTGCATCAAACCATCCTACACACACACACACACACACACACACACATAGACACTACTGCATCAATCCATCCTACACACACACACACACACACACACACACACTGCTGCATCAATCCATCCTACACACACACAAACACACTGCTGCATCAATCCATCCTACACACACACACACACACACACACACACACACACACAAACCCACACACACACAAACACAGACACACACTGCTGCATCAATGCATCCGACAAACACACACTCACACTGCTGCATCAATCCATCCTACACACACACACACAATCACACTGCTGCATCAATCCATCGTACACACACACACTCATACACACACGCACACAGACACTGCTTCTTCAATCCATCCTACATACACACACACACGCACACATACACACTGCTGCATCAATCCATCCTACACACAAAGGCACACACACACACACACACACACACACACACACTGCTGCATCAATCCATGCTACTCACACACTGCTGCATCATACCATCCTACACACACACACACACACACACACACACACATAGACACTACTGCATCACTCCATCCTACACACACACACTCACACACACACACTGCTGCATCAGTCCATCCTACACACACGCACACACACTGCTGCATCAATCCATCCTACACACACACACACACACACACACACACACACACACACACACACACTGCTTCATCAATCCGTCCTATACACACACACACACAAACACACAGCTGCATCAACCATCCTCCACACACACACACACACACACACAAAGCTGCATCAATCCATCCTACACACACACACACACACACACACACACACACACACACACTGCTGCATCAATCCATGCTACTCACACACTGCTGCATCAAACCATCCTACACACACACACACACACACACACACACACACACACACACACACACACACACACACACACACACACACACACACACACACACACACACACACACACTCACACACACACACACACACACACACACACTGCTGCATCAATCCATGCTACTGACACACTGCTGCATCAAACCATCCTACACACACACACACACACACACACACACACACATAGACACTACTGCATCAATCCATCCTACACACACACACACACACACACACACACTGCTGCATCAATCCATCCTACACACACACAAACACACTGCTGCATCAATCCATCCTACACACACACACACACACACACACACACACACACACACACACACACACACACACACACACACACACACACACACACACACACACACACACACACACACACACACACACACACACACACACACACACACACAGACACAGACACACACTGCTGCATCAATGTATCCGACAAACACACACTCACACTGCTGCATCAATCCATCCTACACACACACACACAATCACACTGCTGCATCAATCCATCGTACACACACACACTCATACACACACGCACACACACACTGCTTCATCAATCCATCCTACATACACTCACACACGCACACATACACACTGCTGCATCAATCCATCCTACACACAAAGACACACACACAAACTGTTGTATCAATCCATCCTACACACACGCAGACACAAACAAACACACACTGTTGCATCAATCCATCCTACACACACACACACACACACACACACACACACACAAGCACACACAGCTGCATCAATCCATACTACACACACAGACACACGCACACACTGCAGCATCAATCCATACTACACAGACACACACACACACACACACACACACACACACACACAGACACACAGTGCTGCATCAATCCATCCTTCACACACACTCACACACAAACACAAACACACACACACACACACACACACACACACACACACACACACACACACACACACACACACACACACACACACACACACACACACACACACACACACACACACACACACACACTGCTGCATCAGTCCAATCTACAGACACAAAGACACACGCTGCTGCATCCATCCATCCTACACAGACACAAATCCAGACACACACACACTGCTGCATCAATCAATTCTACACACAGACACACATACTGCTGCATCAATCCATCCTACACACACACACACTGCTGCATCAATCCATCCTACACACACACACAGACACTACTGCATCAATCCATCCTACACGCACACACATACACACACACACACACACACACACACACACACACACACACTGCTGCATCAATCCATCCTACACACACACAAACACACTGCTGCATCAATCCATCCTACACACACACACACACACACACACACACACACACTGCTGCATCAATCCATCCAACACACACACACACACACTGCTGCATCAATCCATCCTACACACACACACACACACTCACATTGCTGCATCAATCCATCCTACACACACACACACACACACTGCTGCATAAATCGATCGTACACACACACACACACACACACACACACGCACACACACACTGCTGCATCAATCCATCCTACACACACGCACACACACACACACACACACAGACACTACTGCATCAATCCATCCTACACAGACACACACACACACTGCTGCATCAATCTATCCCACAAACACACAAACAAACACACACACACACACACACACTGCTGCATAAATCCATCCTACACAGACACACACACACAGTTGCATCTATCCATCCTAGACAAACACACACACACTGCTGCATCAATCCATCCGACACACACACACACACACAAACACACACACACTGCTGCAACAATCCATCCTAAACACACACACACTCAAACACACACTGCTGTATCAAACGATCCTACACACACACACACACACACACACACACACACACACACACACACACACACACACACACACACACACACACACACACACACTGTTGCATCACTCCATCCTACACACACACACTCACACACACACACTGCTGCATCAGTCCATGCTACACACACACACACACACACTGCTGCATCAATCCATCCTACACACACACACACACACACACACACACACACACACACACACACACACACACACACACACACACACACACACACACACACACACACACACACACACACACACACACACACACACACACACACACTGCTTCATCAATCCGTCCTATACACACACACACACAAACACACAGCTGCATCAACCATCCTCCACACACACACACACACACAAAGCTGCATCAATCCATCCTACACACACAGACACACACACACACACACACACACACACACAGACACTGCTGCATCAATCCATCATACACACATACACACACACACACACACACTGCTGCATCAATCCATCCTGCACACACACACACACACACAAACACACACACACTGCTTCATCAATCCGTCCTATACACACACACACACAAACACACAGCTGCATCAACCATCCTCCACACACACACACACACACAAAGCTGCATCAATCCATCCTACACACACAGACACACACACACACACACACACACACACACACAGACACTGCTGCATCAATCCATCATACACACATACACACACACACACACACACACACACTGCTGCATCAATCCATCCTGCACACACACAAACACATACACACACACTGCTGCATCAAACCATCCTACACACAGACACACACACTCTCACTGCTGCATCAATCCATCCTACACAGACACAATCACACACACACAGACACACACTGCTGCATCAATCCATCCTACACACACACACACACTGCTGCATCAATCCATCCTACACACAGAAACACACACACACTGCTGCATCAATCCATTCTACACACACACACACACACTGATTCTTCAATCCATCCTACACTCACACACACACACACACACACACATACTTCTGCATCAATCCATTCTACACACACACACACACACACACACATTGCTGCATCAATCCATCCTACACACACACACACACACACACACACACACACACACACACACACACACACACACTGCTGCATCAATCCATTCTACACACACACACACACACACACACACACACACACACACACACACTGCTGCATCAATCCATCGTACACAAACACACAAACACCTACTCACACACACACACACACACAAACACACATACTGCTTCATCAATCCATCCTAGACAAACACACACACTCACACATTGCTGCATCAATCCATCCTACACACACACACACACATACACACACTGCTGCATCAATCCATCCTACACACACACACTCACACACACACACACGCACTCTCTCTCTCACACACACACACACACACACACGCACACGCACACGCACACGCACACGCACACACACACACACACACACTGCTGCATCAATCCATCCTGCACACACACACGCACACACAGTGCTACATCAATCCATCCTCCATACACACACTCACACTGCTGCATCAATCCATCCTACGCACACACACACACACACACACAAACACACACTGCTGCATCTATCCATCCTATACACACACACACATACACACACTGCTGCATCAATGAATCCTACACACACACACACTGCTGCATCAATCTATCCTACACACGCACACACACACAAGAGCATCAGTCCTTCCTACACACACACACAAACACACACTGCTTCATCAATCGATCCGACACACAAACTCACTGCTTCATCAATCCATCCTACGCAGACACAGACACACACACACACACACACACACACACACACACACACACTGCTGCATCAATCCATCCTACACACACACACACACACACTGCTTCATCAATCCATCCTACAAACAGACACACACACACACACACACACACACACACGCACTGCTGCATCAATCCATCCTATGCACACACACTCACACACACACACACACACACACAATGCTGCATCAATCCATACTGCACACACACACACAGACGCACACACACACACACACACACACACACACACACTGCTGCATCAATCCATCCTACACACACACACACACACACACATGCACTGCTGCATCAATCCACCCTACACACACGCACTGCTGCATCAATCCATCCTACACACACACGCACACAAACACAAACACACACTGCTGCATCAATCCATCCTCTCCACACACACACACACATACATGCACACAGTGCTGCATCAATGATTCCTCTGCACACACACACTGCTGCATCAATCTATACGACACACACACACACACACACTAGAGCATCAATCCATCCTACACACACATACACACATACACTGCTGCATCAATCCATCCTACACACACACACACACACACACACACACACACACATACTGCTTCATCAGTCCATGCTACACACACACACACACACACACACACACATACTCACTGCTGCATCAATCCATCCTGCACACACAGACACAAACAAACTTCTGCATCAATCCATCCTACATGCAGACACACACACACAGGCACACTGCTGCATCAATCCATACTTCACACACACTCACACACACACACAAACACACACAAACACAGACACACACAAACAAACTCACACACACCCACTGCTGCATCAGTCCATCCTACAGACACACACTGCTGCATCAATCCATCCTACACAGACACAAATCCAGACACACACACACTGCTGCATCAATCCATTCTACACACACACACACACACACACACACACACACACACACACACACACACACACACACACACACACACACACACACACACACACACACACACTGCTGCATCAATCCATCCTACACACACACATACACACACATACTGCTGCATCAATCCATCCTACACACACACACACAGCTGCATCAGTCCATCCTACACACACACACAGACACATAGACACTACTGCATCAATCCATCCTACACACACACACATACACACACAGACACTACTGCATCAATCCATCCTACACAGACACACACACACACTGCTGCATCAATCTATCCCACAAACACACAAACAAACACACACACACACACACACACTGCTGCATAAATCCATCCTACACAGACACACACACACAGTTGCATCTATCCATCCTAGACAAACACACACACACTGCTGCATCAATCCATCCGACACACACACACACACACAAACACACACACACTGCTGCAACAATCCATCCTAAACACACACACACTCAAACACACACTGCTGTATCAAACGATCCTACACACACACACACACACACACACACACACACACACACACACACACACACACACACACACACACACACACACACTGTTGCATCACTCCATCCTACACACACACACTCACACACACACACTGCTGCATCAGTCCATGCTACACACACACACACACACACTGCGGCATCAATCCATCCTACACACACACACACACACACACACACACACACACACACACACACACACACACACACACACACACACACACACACACACACACACACACACACACACACACACACACACACACACACACTGCTTCATCAATCCGTCCTATACACACACACACACAAACACACAGCTGCATCAACCATCCTCCACTCACACACACACACACAAAGCTGCATCAATCCATCCTACACACACAGACACACACACACACACACACACACACACACAGACACTGCTGCATCAATCCATCATACACACATACACACACACACACACACACTGCTGCATCAATCCATCCTGCACACACACACACACACACAAACACACACACACTGCTTCATCAATCCGTCCTATACACACACACACACAAACACACAGCTGCATCAACCATCCTCCACACACACACACACACACAAAGCTGCATCAATCCATCCTACACACACAGACACACACACACACACACACACACACACACACAGACACTGCTGCATCAATCCATCATACACACATACACACACACACACACACACACACACTGCTGCATCAATCCATCCTGCACACACACAAACACATACACACACACTGCTGCATCAAACCATCCTACACACAGACACACACACTCTCACTGCTGCATCAATCCATCCTACACAGACACAATCACACACACACAGACACACACTGCTGCATCAATCCATCCTACACACACACACACACTGCTGCATCAATCCATCCTACACACAGAAACACACACACACTGCTGCATCAATCCATTCTACACACACACACACACACTGATTCTTCAATCCATCCTACACTCACACACACACACACACACACACATACTTCTGCATCAATCCATTCTACACACACACACACACACACACACATTGCTGCATCAATCCATCCTACACACACACACACACACACACACACACACACACACACTGCTGCATCAATCCATTCTACACACACACACACACACACACACACACACACACACACACACACACTGCTGCATCAATCCATCGTACACAAACACACAAACACCTACTCACACACACACACACACACAAACACACATACTGCTTCATCAATCCATCCTAGACAAACACACACACTCACACATTGCTGCATCAATCCATCCTACACACACACACACACATACACACACTGCTGCATCAATCCATCCTACACACACACACTCACACACACACACACGCACTCTCTCTCTCACACACACACACACACACACACACGCACACGCACACGCACACGCACACACACACACACACACACACACACTGCTGCATCAATCCATCCTGCACACACACACGCACACACAGTGCTACATCAATCCATCCTCCATACACACACTCACACTGCTGCATCAATCCATCCTACGCACACACACACACACACACACAAACACACACTGCTGCATCTATCCATCCTATACACACACACACATACACACACTGCTGCATCAATGAATCCTACACACACACACACTGCTGCATCAATCTATCCTACACACGCACACACACACAAGAGCATCAGTCCTTCCTACACACACACACAAACACACACTGCTTCATCAATCGATCCGACACACAAACTCACTGCTTCATCAATCCATCCTACGCAGACACAGACACACACACACACACACACACACACACACACACACACACTGCTGCATCAATCCATCCTACACACACACACACACACACTGCTTCATCAATCCATCCTACAAACAGACACACACACACACACACACACACACACACGCACTGCTGCATCAATCCATCCTATGCACACACACTCACACACACACACACACACACACAATGCTGCATCAATCCATACTGCACACACACACACAGACGCACACACACACACACACACACACACACACACACTGCTGCATCAATCCATCCTACACACACACACACACACACACATGCACTGCTGCATCAATCCACCCTACACACACGCACTGCTGCATCAATCCATCCTACACACACACGCACACAAACACAAACACACACTGCTGCATCAATCCATCCTCTCCACACACACACACACATACATGCACACAGTGCTGCATCAATGATTCCTCTGCACACACACACTGCTGCATCAATCTATACGACACACACACACACACACACTAGAGCATCAATCCATCCTACACACACATACACACATACACTGCTGCATCAATCCATCCTACACACACACACACACACACACACACACACACACATACTGCTTCATCAGTCCATGCTACACACACACACACACACACACACACACACATACTCACTGCTGCATCAATCCATCCTGCACACACAGACACAAACAAACTTCTGCATCAATCCATCCTACATGCAGACACACACACACAGGCACACTGCTGCATCAATCCATCCTAAAACACACACACACACACACACACACACACACACACTGCTGCATCAATCCATACTTCACACACACTCACACACACACACAAACACACACAAACACAGACACACACAAACAAACTCACACACACCCACTGCTGCATCAGTCCATCCTACAGACACACACTGCTGCATCAATCCATCCTACACAGACACAAATCCAGACACACACACACTGCTGCATCAATCCATTCTACACACGCACACACACACACACACACACACACACACACACACACACACACACACACACACACACACACACACACACACACACACACACACACACACACACACACACACACACACACACACACACACACACACACACACACACACACTGCTGCATCAATCCATCCTACACACACACATACACACACATACTGCTGCATCAATCCATCCTACACACACACACACAGCTGCATCAGTCCATCCTACACACACACACAGACACATAGACACTACTGCATCAATCCATCCTACACACACACACATACACACACAGACACTGCTGCATCAATCCATCCTACACACACACAAACACACTGCTGCATCAATCCATCCTACACAC
>JANJGN010000285.1:367500-375000 GCA_026770705.1 Isurus oxyrinchus | reverse complement strand
ACACACACAAACACACACACACACACACACACACTGCTTCATCAGTACATCCTACACACACACACACACATACACACACTGCTGCATCAATCCATCCTAAACACACACAAACACACTGCTGCATAAATCCATCCTACACACACACACACACACACACACACACACACACACACACACACACACACACACACACGCACACACACACACACACATACACTCACAACACACAAACACTGCTGCGTCAATCCATCCAACACACACACTGCTGCATCAATCCATCCTATACACACACACACACTCACATTGCTGCATCAAACCATCATACACACACACACACACACACACACACACACACACACACACACACACACACACACTGCTGAATCAATCCATCATACACACACACACACACGCACATGCACACACACACTGCTTCATCAATCCATCATGCACACACACACACACACAAACATACACTGCTGCATCAATCCATTGTACACACACACACACACACACACACACACACTGCTTCATCAAAACATCCTACACACACACACACACAGACACACTGCTGCATCAATCCATCCTAAACACACACAAACACACTGCTGCATAAATCCATCCTACACACACACACACACACACACACACACACACATACACTCACAACACACAAACACTGCTGCGTCAATCCATCCAACACACACACTGCTGCATCAATCCATCCTACACACACACACAAACACACACACACACACACTGCTGCATCTATCCATCCTATACACAAACACACACTCACATTGCTGCATCAATCCATCCTACACACACACACACACACACACACACACACACACACACACATACTGCTGCATCAATCCATCATACACACACACACACACACACGCACACACACACTGCTTCATTAATCCATCATGCACACACACACACACAAACACACACTGCTGCATCAATCCATCCTACACACACACACACACACACACACTGCTGCATTAATCCATCATACACACACACACACACTCACACACACACACTCTGCTGCATCAATCCATCCTACACACACACACACACACGCACACACTGCTGCATCAATCCATACTACACACAGAGACACACGCACACACTGCTGCATCAATCCATACTACACACACACACACACACACACACACACACACTCCTGCATCAATCCATCCTACGCACAGACACACACACTGCTGCATCAATCCATCCTACACACACACAAACACACACACACTGTTGCATCAATCCATCCTGCACACACAAACACACATACACACACACACACACGCAATGCTGCATCAATCCATCCTACACACACACACGCTGCTGCATCAATCCATCCTACACACACACACAAACACACACATACACACACACACACACACACACACACAGCTGCATCAATCCATCCTACACACACAAACGCGCACACACACGCACACACTGCTGCATCAATCCATACTACACACACAGATACACGCACACACTGCAGCATCAATCCATACTACACAAACACACACACACACACACACTGCTGCATCTATCCATCCTATACACACACACACACTCACATTGCTGCATCAATCCATCCTACACACACACACACACACACACACACATACTGCTGCATCAATCCATCATACACACACACACACACACACGCGCACACACACACTGCTTCATTAATCCATCATGCACACACACACACACAAACACACACTGCTGCATCAATCCATCCTACACACACACACACACACACACACTGCTGCATTAATCCATCATACACACACACACACACACACACACACACAGACACTCTGCTGCATCAATCCATCGTGTACACACACACACACACTCGCACACACTGCTGCATCAATCCATACTACACACACAGACACACGCACACACTGCTGCATCAATCCATACTACACACACACACACACACACACACACACACTCCTGCATCAATCCATCCTACGCACAGACACACACACACTGCTGCATCACTCCATCCTACACACACACACACACACACACACACACACACACACACACACAGCTGCATCAATCCATCCTAAACACACACAAACACACTGATGCATAAATCCATCCTACACACACACAAACACACACAATCACATACACTCACAAACACACACACTGCAGCGTCAATCCATCCAACACACACACACACACACACTGCTGCATCAATCCATCCTACACACACACACACAGACACACACACACACACACACACACACACACACACACACACACACACACTGCTGCATCTATCCATCCTATACACACACACACACTCACATTGCTGCATCAATCCATCCTACACACACACATACACACACACACTGCTGCATCAATCCATCATACATACACACTCACACACACGCACACACACACTGCTTCATCAATCCATCCTACACACACACACACACACACAAACACACACTGCTGCATCAATCCATCCTACACACACACACACACACACACACACACACACACACTGCTTCATCAGTACATCCTACACACACACACACACATACACACACTGCTGCATCAATCCATCCTAAACACACACAAACACACTGCTGCATAAATCCATCCTACACACACACACACACACACACACACACACACACACACACACACACACACACACACACACACACGCACACACACACACACACATACACTCACAACACACAAACACTGCTGCGTCAATCCATCCAACACACACACTGCTGCATCAATCCATCCTATACACACACACACACTCACA
Organism: Isurus oxyrinchus; assembly: GCA_026770705.1. NCBI lineage: Eukaryota > Metazoa > Chordata > Chondrichthyes > Lamniformes > Lamnidae > Isurus > Isurus oxyrinchus. Next base: position 372,164 of record JANJGN010000285.1, on the reverse strand, counting down.
TTGCTGCATCAAACCATCATACACACACACACACACACACACACACACACACACACACACACACACTGCTGAATCAATCCATCATACACACACACACACACGCACATGCACACACACACTGCTTCATCAATCCATCATGCACACACACACACACAAACATACACTGCTGCATCAATCCATTGTACACACACACACACACACACACACACACACTGCTTCATCAAAACATCCTACACACACACACACACAGACACACTGCTGCATCAATCCATCCTAAACACACACAAACACACTGCTGCATAAATCCATCCTACACACACACACACACACACACACACACATACACTCACAACACACAAACACTGCTGCGTCAATCCATCCAACACACACACTGCTGCATCAATCCATCCTACACACACACACAAACACACACACACACACACTGCTGCATCTATCCATCCTATACACAAACACACACTCACATTGCTGCATCAATCCATCCTACACACACACACACACACACACACACACACACACTGCTGCATCAATCCATCATACACACTCACACACACACACTCACACACACACTGCTTCATCAATCCATCATGCACACACACACACACAAACACACACTGCTGCATCAATCCATTGTATACACACACACACACACACACACACACTGCTGCATTAATCCATCATACACACAAACACACATACACACACACACAAACGCACTGCTGCATCAATCCATCCTACACCCACACACACTATGCTTCATCAATCCATCATACACACACACACACACACACACACACACACACACACACACACACACACACACACACACACACACACACACACACACGCACACAGACACTGCTTCATCAATCCATCCTACACACAGACACACACACACACACACACACACTGCTGCATCAATCCATCCTACACACACACAGACACACACTGCTGCATCAAGCCATCCTGCACTCACACACACACATACACACACACACACACTGCTTCATCAATCCATCCTACACACACATACACACACACACGCACACACACACTGCTTCATCAATCCATCCTACATACACTCACACACACACTGCTGCAACAATCCATCCTACACACACACAGACAGACACTGCTGCATCAATCCATCATACACACACACACACACACACGCACACACACACTGCTTCATTAATCCATCATGCACACACACACACACAATCACACACTGCTGCATCAATCCATCCTACACACACACACACACACACACACACTGCTGCATTAATCCATCATACACACACACACACACACACACACACACACACACACTCTGCTGCATCAATCCATCCTACACACAGACACACACACGCACACACTGCTGCATCAATCCATACTACACACACAGACACACGCACACACTGCTGCATCAATCCATACTACACACACACACACACACACACACACACACACACACACACACACACACACACACACACACACACACACACACTCCTGCATCAATCCATCCTACGCACAGACACACACACTGCTGCATCAATCCATCCTACACACACACAAACACACACTCACTGTTGCATCAATCTATCCTGCACACACAAACACACATACACACACACACACACACGCAATGCTGCATCAATCCATCCTACACACACACACGCTGCTGCATCAATCCATCCTAAACACACACACACACACACACACACACACACACACACACACACAGCTGCATCAATCCATCCTACACACACAAACACGCACACACACGCACACACTGCTGCATCAATCCATACTACAGACACAGATACACGCACACACTGCAGCATCAATCCATACTTCACACACACACACACACACACACTGCTGCATCTATCCATCCTATACACACACACACACTCACATTGCTGCATCAATCCATCCTACACACACACACACACACACACACACACACATACTGCTGCATCAATCCATCATACACACACACACACACACACACACACACGCACACACACACTGCTTCATTAATCCATCATGCACAAACACACACACACAAACACACACTGCTGCATCAATCCATCCTACACACACACACACACACTGCTGCATTAATCCATCATACACACAAACACACACACACACAGACACTCTGCTGCATCATCCATCGTACACACACACACACACACACGCACACACTGCTGCATCAATCCATACTACACACACAGACACACGCACACACTGCTGCATCAATCCATACTACACACACACACACATACACACACACACTCCTGCATCAATCCATCCTACGCACAGACACACACACACTGCTGCATCAATCCATCCTATACACACACACACACTCACATTGCTGCATCAAACCATCATACACACACACACACACACACACACACACACACACACACACACACACACACACACTGCTGAATCAATCCATCATACACACACACACACACGCACATGCACACACACACTGCTTCATCAATCCATCATGCACACACACACACACACAAACATACACTGCTGCATCAATCCATTGTACACACACACACACACACACACACACACACTGCTTCATCAAAACATCCTACACACACACACACACAGACACACTGCTGCATCAATCCATCCTAAACACACACAAACACACTGCTGCATAAATCCATCCTACACACACACACACACACACACACACACACACATACACTCACAACACACAAACACTGCTGCGTCAATCCATCCAACACACACACTGCTGCATCAATCCATCCTACACACACACACAAACACACACACACACACACTGCTGCATCTATCCATCCTATACACAAACACACACTCACACTGCTGCATCAATCCATCCTACACACACACACACACACACACACACACACACACACACACACATACTGCTGCATCAATCCATCATACACACACACACACACACACGCACACACACACTGCTTCATTAATCCATCATGCACACACACACACAAACACACACTGCTGCATCAATCCATCCTACACACACACACACACACACACACTGCTGCATTAATCCATCATACACACACACACACACTCACACACACACACTCTGCTGCATCAATCCATCCTACACACACACACACACACGCACACACTGCTGCATCAATCCATACTACACACAGAGACACACGCACACACTGCTGCATCAATCCATACTACACACACACACACACACACACACACACACTCCTGCATCAATCCATCCTACGCACAGACACACACACTGCTGCATCAATCCATCCTACACACACACAAACACACACACACTGTTGCATCAATCCATCCTGCACACACAAACACACATACACACACACACACACGCAATGCTGCATCAATCCATCCTACACACACACACGCTGCTGCATCAATCCATCCTACACACACACACAAACACACACATACACACACACACACACACACACACACAGCTGCATCAATCCATCCTACACACACAAACGCGCACACACACGCACACACTGCTGCATCAATCCATACTACACACACAGATACACGCACACACTGCAGCATCAATCCATACTACACAAACACACACACACACACACACTGCTGCATCTATCCATCCTATACACACACACACACTCACATTGCTGCATCAATCCATCCTACACACACACACACACACACACACACATACTGCTGCATCAATCCATCATACACACACACACACACACACGCGCACACACACACTGCTTCATTAATCCATCATGCACACACACACACACAAACACACACTGCTGCATCAATCCATCCTACACACACACACACACACACACACTGCTGCATTAATCCATCATACACACACACACACACACACACACACACAGACACTCTGCTGCATCAATCCATCGTGTACACACACACACACACTCGCACACACTGCTGCATCAATCCATACTACACACACAGACACACGCACACACTGCTGCATCAATCCATACTACACACACACACACACACACACACACACACTCCTGCATCAATCCATCCTACGCACAGACACACACACACTGCTGCATCACTCCATCCTACACACACACACACACACACACACACACACACACACACACACACACACAGCTGCATCAATCCATCCTAAACACACACAAACACACTGATGCATAAATCCATCCTACACACACACAAACACACACAATCACATACACTCACAAACACACACACTGCAGCGTCAATCCATCCAACACACACACACACACACACTGCTGCATCAATCCATCCTACACACACACACACAGACACACACACACACACACACACACACACACACACACACACACACACACACACACACACACACACACACACACACACACACACACACACACACACACTGCTGCATCTATCCATCCTATACACACACACACACTCACATTGCTGCATCAATCCATCCTACACACACACATACACACACACACTGCTGCATCAATCCATCATACATACACACTCACACACACGCACACACACACTGCTTCATCAATCCATCCTACACACACACACACACACACAAACACACACTGCTGCAT
>JANJGN010000285.1:352500-355000 GCA_026770705.1 Isurus oxyrinchus | reverse complement strand
CACACACACACACACACACGCACACACACACACACACTGCTGCATCTATCCATCCTATACACACACACACACTCACATTGCTGCATCAATCCATCCTACACACACACATACAAACACACACTGCTGCATCAATCCATCATACATACACACTCACACACACGCACAACACACACTGCTTCATCAATCCATCCTACACACACACACACACACACAAACACACACTGCTGCATCAATCCATCCTACACACACACACACACACACACACACACACTGCTTCATCAATACATCCTACACACACACACACACATACACACACTGCTACATCAATCCATCCTAAACACACACAAACACACTGCTGCATAAATCCATCCTACACACACACACACACACACACACACACACACACACACACACACACACACACACACACACAACACACACACACACTCACAACACACAAACACTGCTGCGTCAATCCATCCAACACACACACTGCTGCATCAATCCATCCTATACACACACACACACTCACATTGCTGCATCAATCCATCATACACACACACACACACCCACACACACACACACACACACACACTGCTGCATTAATCCATCACACACACACTGCTTCATCAAAACATCCTACACACACACACACACAGACACACTGCTGCATCAATCCATCCTAAACACACACAAACACACTGCTGCATAAATCCATCCTACACACACACACACACACACACACACACACACACACACACATACACTCACAACACACAAACACTGCTGCGTCAATCCATCCAACACACACACTGCTGCATCAATCCATCCTACACACACACACAAACACACACACACACACACTGCTGCATCTATCCATCCTATACACAAACACACACTCACATTTGCTGCATCAATCCATCCTACACACACACACACACACACACACACACACACACACACACACACTGCTGCATCAATCCATCATACACACACACACACACACACACTCACACACACACTGCTTCATCAATCCATCATGCACACACACACACACAAACACACACTGCTGCATCAATCCATTGTATACACACACACACACACACACACTGCTGCATTAATCCATCATACACACACACACATGCACACACACACAAACGCACTGCTGCATCAATCCATCCTACACCCACACACACTATGCTTCATCAATCCATCATACACACACACACACACACACACACACACACACACACACACACACACACACACACACGCACACACGCACACAGACACTGCTTCATCAATCCATCCTACACACACACACACACACACACACACACACAGACACACACTGCTGCATCAATCCATCCTACACACACACAGACACACACTGCTGCATCAAGCCATCCTACACTCACACACACACATACACACACACAAACACACTGCTTCATCAATCCATCCTACACACACATACACACACACACGCACACACACACTGCTTCATCAATCCATCCTACATACACTCACACACACAATGCTGCAACAATCCATCCTACACACACACAGACAGACACTGCTGCATCAATCCATCATACACACACACACACACACACAAACGCACACACACACTGCTTCATTAATCCATCATGCACACACAACACACACAAACACACACTGCTGCATCAATCCATCCTACACACACACACACACACACACTGCTGCATTAATCCATCATACACACACACACACACGCACACACACACACACTCTGCTGCATCAATCCATCCTACACACACACAGACACACGCACACACTGCTGCATCAATCCATACTACACACACACACACACACACACACACACACACACACACACACACACACACTCCTGCATCAATCCATCCTACGCACAGACACACACACTGCTGCATCAATCCATCCTACACACACACAAACACACACTCACTGTTGCATCAATCTATCCTGCACACACAAACACACATACACACACACACACACACACGCAATGCTGCATCAATCCATCCTAAACACACACACACACACACACACACACACACACACACACACACACACACACACACACACACACACAGCTGCATCAATCCATCCTACACACACAAACACGCACACACACGCACACACTGCAGCATCAATCCATCATACACACACACACACACACACACACACGCACACACACACTGCTTCATTAATCCATCATGCACACACACACACAAACACACACTGCTGCATCAATCCATCCTACACACACACACACACACTCTGCTGCATTAATCCATCATACACACAAAACACCACACACACAGACACTCTGCTGCATCATCCGTCGTACACACACACACACACACACGCACACACTGCTGCATCAATCCATACTACACACACAGACACACGCACACACTGCTGCATCAATCATACTACACACACACACACACAAAAACACACACTCCTGCATCAATCC
>JANJGN010000285.1:330000-340000 GCA_026770705.1 Isurus oxyrinchus | reverse complement strand
CACACACACATACGCACACTGCTGCATCAATGAATCCTATGCACACACACACTGCTGCATCAATCTATCCTACACACGCACACACACACACAGGAGCATCAGTCTATCCTACACACACACACACACACACACACACAGACACACACACACAGCTTCATCAATAGATCCGACACACAAACACACACATCAATCCATCCTACACACACGCATACACACATACACACTGTCTAATCAATCCATCCTACACACACACACACACACTGCTGCATCAAATCGATCCTACACACACACACACACAAACACACACACACACACACACACACCACACACACACACACACACACACACACACACACACACACACCACACACACACACACACACACACACACACACACACACACAGTGCTGCATCAATCCATCCCAGAAACGCACACACACACACACAACTGCTGCATCCAATCCATCATATGCACACACATACAGACACACACACACTGCTGCATCAATCCATCCTACACACACACACACACACACACACACACACACTGCTGCATCAATCCATCCTACATACACACACACAGACACACACACCCACAAGCTGCTGCATGAATCCATCCTACACACACACACCACACTGCTGCATCAATCCACCCAACACATACACACACTGCTGCATCAATCCATCCTAGACACACACACACACAAACACACACTACTGCATCAATCCATCCTATACACACACACACACACATACACACACAGCTGCAGCAATGAATCCTATGCACACACTCACTGCTGCATCAATACATCCTACACACACACACACACACACTGCTGCATCAATCCTCCTCCTGCACACACACACACACACAAACACACACTGCTGCATCAATCCATCCTACACACACACACTGCTGCATTAATCCAGCCTACACACACACACACACACCACACACACACACACACACACACACACACACACACACACACACACACACACACACACACACACACACACACACACACACACACACACACACACACACACACACACCACACACACAGTGCTGCATCAATCCATCCCAGAAACGCACACACACACACACACACACACACACACACTGCTGCATCAATCCATCATATGCACACACATACAGACACACACACACTGCTGCATCAATCCATCCTACACACACACACACACACACACACACACACACACACACACACACTGCTGCATCAATCCATCCTACATACACACACACAGACACACACACCCACAAGCTGCTGCATGAATCCATCCTACACACACACACACACTGCTGCATCAATCCACCCAACACATACACACACTGCTGCATCAATCCATCCTAGACACACACACACACAAACACACACTACTGCATCAATCCATCCTATACACCACACACACACACATACACACACAGCTGCAGCAATGAATCCCTATGCACACACACACTGCTGCATCAATACATCCTACACACACACACACACACACTGCTGCATCAATCCATCCTGCACACACCACACACACAAACTGCTCCATCAATCCATCCTACAAGCACACACACACACACAGACACACTCCTGCATCAATCCATCCTACACACACACACACACACACATACACACACACACTGCTGCATCAATCCATCCTACACACACATTCAGACACACACACACACACACACACACACACACACACACCACACACACACACACACACACACACACACACACACAACACACACACACACACACTCACACACACATCAGTCCATCCTACAGACACACACACATATACTGCTGCAGCAATCCATCCTACACACACGCACACTGCTGCATCAATCCATCCTACACACACACACAGACGCTCAGACAATTCTGCATTAACCCATCCCAACACACACACACACATACACACACTGCTGCATCAATCCATCCCAAACACACACAAACACACTGATGCATAAATCCATCCTACACACACACAAACACACACACACACACACACACTGCTGCGTCAATCTATCCAACACACACACACACCCACTGCTGCATCAATCTATCCTACACACACACATAAACACACACACTGCTGCATCAATCCATCATACATACACACTCACACACACGCACACACACACTGCTTCATCAATCCATCCTACACACACACACACACACAAACACGCACTGCTGCATCAATCCATCCTACACACACACACACACCACACTGCTGCATCAATCCATCCTAAACACAAACAAACACACTGATGCATAAATCCATCCTACACACACACAAACACACACACACACACACACACACACACACACTGCTGCGTCAATCCATCCAACACACACACACACCCACTGCTGCATCAATCCATCCTACACACACACACACACCACACACACACACTGCTGCATCTATCCATCATATACACACACACACACTCACATTGCCTGCATCAATCCATCCTACACACACACATAAACACACACACTGCTGCATCAATCCATCATACATACACACTCACATACACGCCCCACACACACTGCTGCATCTATCCATCCTACACACACACACACACCACACACTGTGCATTAATCCAGCCTACACACACACAGACACACACGCACACACTGCTGCATCAATCCACAGTACACACACTGACACACGCACACACTGCTGCATCAATCCATACTACACACACACACACACACACACACACACACCACACACTCCTTCATCAATCCATCCCACGCACAGACACACACACTGCTGTATCAATCCATCCTACACACCACACAGACACCACACACACTGTTGCATCACAACATCCTACACACACACAGACACACATACACACACACACACGTACTGCTGCATCAATCCATCCTACACACACACACACAATGCTGCATCATTCCATCATACACACACACACACACACAGACACACACACACACACACACACACACTGCTGCATCAATCAATCCTACACACACACGCACACACAAACTGCTTCATCAATCCATCCTACACACACACACACACACACTGCTGCATCAATCCATCCTACACACACACAGACACACACTGCTGCATCAATCCATCCTACACACACACACACACACACACACACACTGCTGCATCAATCCATCCTACACACACACACACACACACACACACACACACACACCAGACTGCTGTATCAATCCATCCTACACACAAACACAAACTCACACTGCTGCATCAATCCATCCTACACACACATACACACACCACGCACACACACACCCTGCTTCATCAATCCATCCTACATACACTCACACACACACATTGCTGCATCAATCCATCCTACACGCAAACAGACAGACACTGCTGCATCAATCCATCCTACACACACCACACACTGCTGCATCAATCCATCCTACACACACACACAAACACACAGCTGCTGCATCAATCCATCCTACACACAATACACACACGCACACACACACTGATTCTTCAATCCATCCTACACTCACACACACACACACACACACACACACACACACACACACACACACACACACACACACACACACACACACACACACACACACACACACACACATACACACACACACACACACTGCTGCATCAATCCCTCCTACACACACACACACATACTGCTTCATCAATCCATCCTAGAAAAGCACACACACAAGCACACACACACTGCAGCATCAATCCATCCTACACACACACAAACACACTGCTGCATAAATCCATCCTACACACACACACACACACACACACACACACACACACACACACACACACACACACACACACACACACACACACACACACACACACACACACACACACACACACACACACACACACACACACTCACACATTCACACACTGCTGCGTCAATCGATCCAACACACACACTGCTGCGTCAATCCATCCTACAGACACACACAAAGACACACACACACAAACTGCTGCATCTATCCATCCTTTCCACACACACACACTCACATTGCTGCATCAATCCATCCTACACACACACACACACACACACACACACACACACACACACACACTGCTGCATCAATCCATCATACACACACACACACACACGCACACACACACTGCTTCATCAATCCATCATACACACACACACACACAAAAACACAATGCTGGATCAATCCATCCTGTACACACACACACACACACACACACACACTGCTGCATTAATCCATCCTACACACACACACACACACACACACACTGTGCTGCATCAATCCATCCTACACACACACACACACACACGCACACACGCACACACTGCTGCATCAATCCATACTACACACACAGACACACGCACACACTGCTGCATCAATCCATACTACACACACACACACACACTACTGCATCAATCCATCCTACACACACACAGACACACACACACTGTTGCATCACTCCATCCTACACACACAAACACACATACACACACACACACACGCACTGCTGCATCAATCCATCCTACACACACACAAACACAATGCTGCATCAATCCATCATGCACACATACACACACTCACACACACACACACACACACACACACACACACACACACAAACACACACACAGACACACTGCTGCATCAATCCATCCTACACACACACACACACACACAATGCTGCATCAATCCATTCTACACACACACACAAACACACACACACTGCTGCATCAATCCATCCTACACACACGCAGACACACACACACACTGCTCTATCAATCCATCCTACACACACACACACACTGCTGCATCAATCCATCCTACACACGCAGAGACACACACACACACTGCTGTATCAATCCATGCTACACACACACACACACACACACACACACACACACACACACACACACACACACACACACACACACACACACACACACACACACACACACACACACACACACACACACACACACTCCTGCATCAATCCATCCTACGCAGAGACCCACACACTGCTGCATCAATCCATCCTACACACACACAGACACACACACACTGTTGCATCACTCCATCCTACACACACAAACACACATACACACACAGACACACGCACGGCTGCATCAATCCATCCTACACACACACACACACACACACACACTGCTGCATGAATCTATCCTACACACACACACACACAATGCTGTATCAATCCATTCTACACACACACACACACACACACACACACACACACACACACACACTGCTGCATCAATCCATCCTGCACACACACACACTCACACACACACACACACACACACACACACACACACACACACACACACACACACACACACACACACACACACACTGCTGTATCAATCCATCCGACACACTAAAACAAACTCACACTGCTGCATCAAACCATCCTACACACACACACACACGCACACACACACTGCTGCATCAATCCATCCGACAGACACACAGATACAAACTGCTGCATCAATCCATCCTACACACACACACACACACACACACACACACACTGCTGCATCAATCCATCCTACACACACACACACACACACACACACACACTCACATTGCTGCATCAATCCATCCTACACACACACATAAACACAAACACTGCTGCATCAATCCATCATACATACACACTCACACACACGCACACACACACACTGCTGCATCTAACCATCCTACACACACACACACACACACTGCTGCATTAATCCAGCCTGCACACACACAGACACACACGCACACACTGCTGCATCAATCCATCGCGCACACACAGACACACGCACACACTGCTGCATCAATCCATACTACACACACACACACACACATACACACACACACACACACACACACTCCTGCATCAATCCATCCCACGCACAGACACACACACTGCTGTATCAATCCATCCTACACACACACAGACACACACACACTGTTGCATCACAACATCCTACACACACACACAGACACACATACACACACACACACGCACTGCTGCATCAATCCATCCTACACACACACACACACACTGCTGCATCAATCCATCCTACACACACACACACACAATGCTGCATCAATCCATCATACACACACAGACACACACACACACACACACACACACTGCTGCATCAATCAATCCTACACACACACGCACACACACACTGCTTCATCAATCCATCCTACACACACACACCCACACTGCTGCATCAATCCATCCTACACACACACAGACACACACTGCTGCATCAATCCATCCTACACACACACACACACACACACACACACACACACTGCTGTATCAATCCATCCTAAACACAAACACAAACTCACACTGCTGCATCAATCCATCCTACACAAACACACACACACGCACACACACACTGCTTCATCAATCCATCCTACATACACTCACACACACACATTGCTGCATCAATCCATCCTACACGCAAACAGACAGACACTGCTGCATCAATCCATCCTACACACACACACACACACTGCTGCATCAATCCATCCTACACACACACACAAACACACTTTGCTGCATCGATCCATCCTACACACAAACACACACGCACACACACACTGATTCTTCAATCCATCCTACACTCACACACACACACACACACACACACACACACACACACACACACACACACACACACACACACACACACACACACACACACACACACACACACACACACACACACACACACACACACACACACACACTGCTGCATCAATCCCTACTACACACACACACACATACTGCTTGATCAATCCATCCTAGACACACACACACACAAACACTCACACACTGCAGCATCAATCCATCCTACACACACACGAACACACTGCTGCATAAATCCATCCTACACACACACACACACACACATACACTCACACACTCACACACTGCTGCGTCAATCCATCCAACACACACACTGCTCCATTAATCCATCCTACACACACACACAAAGACACACACACACACTGCTGCATCTATCCATCCTTTCCACACACACACACACTCACATTGCTGCATCAATCCATCCTACACACACACACACACACACACTGCTGCATCAATCCATCATACACACACACACACACGCACACACACTGCTTCATCAATCCATCATACACACACACACACACACAAACACACACTGCTGCATCAATCCATCCTACACACACACACACACACACACACTGCTGCATTAATCCATCCTACACACACACACAAACACACACACACACACACACACACACACACACACACACACACACACACACACACACACACACACACACACACACTCTGCTGCATCAATCCATCCTACACACACACACACACACACACACACGCACACACTGCTGCATCAATCCATACTACACACACACACACACACACACACTGCTGCATCAATCCATCGTACACACGCACACACACACGGCTTCATCAATCCATGCTACACACACACACACACGCACACACACACACACACGCACTGCAGCATCAATCCATCCTTCACACAGACACACACACACACACACACAACCTCTGCTGCATCAATGCATCCTACACACACACACACACACACACACACACACACACACACACACACACACACACACACACACACACACACAGCTGCATCAATCCATCCTACAGAAAGACATACACACACACTGCTGCATCCATCCATCCTACACACACACACACACAAACACACACACACACACTGCTGCATCAAACCATTCTACAGACAAACAAACACACACACACATACACTGCTTCATCAATCCATTCTACACACACACACACACACACACTGCTGCATCATTCCATCCTACACATACATACACACACAGCTGCATCAATCCATCCTACACACAAACACACACACACACACACTGCTGCATCAATCCATCCTACACACACACACACACACACACACACACACTGCTGCATCAATCCATCCTACACACACACAAACACACACACACACTGCTGCATCAATCCATCCTACACATACACACACAGCTGCATAAATCCATCCTAAACACACACACACACACATACACACTGCTGCATCAATCCATCCTGCACACACACACACAAACACACACGCACACACTGCTGCCTCAATCCATACTACACACACACACACACACACACACACACACACACACACACACACACACACACACACACTGCTTCATCAATCCATCCTATGCACACACACACAGACATACAGCTGCCTCAATCCATCCTACAGAAAGACAAACACACACACTACTGCATCAATACATCCTACACACATACACACTCACACACACACACAAACACTGCTGCATCAATCCATCCTAAACACACACACACAGACACACACACACACACACACACACACACACACACACACACTGCTGCATCAATCAATCCTACACTCACACACACACACACACTGCTGCATCAATCCATGCTAAACACACACACACACACACACACACACACACTGCTGAATCAATCCATCCTACACACACACGCACACACACACACGCACACACTGCTGCCTCTATCCATACTACAGACACACACACTGCTGCATCAAACCATCCTACACACACACACACACACACACACACACACACACAGACACTACTGCATCAATCCATCCTACACACACATACAGACACACACACACTGCTGCATCAATCCATCCTACACACACACAAACACACTGCTGCATCAATCCATCCTACACACAAACACACACACACACACAAACACAGACACACACTGCTGCATCAATCCATCCGACAGACACACACACACACTGCTGCATCAATCCATCCTACACACACACACACACTCTCACATTGCTTCATCAATCCATCCTACACACACACACACACACACACACACACACACACTGCTGCATCAATCCATCGTACACACACACACACACACACACACACACACATACACACACGCACACACACTGCTTCATCAATCCATCCTACACACGCACACACACACACATACACACTGCTGCATCAATCCATCCTACACACACACACACACACACACACACACACACACACACACACACTGCTGCATCAATCCATCCTACACGCACACACGAACACACACACACACACACACACTGCTTAATCAATCCATCCAACACACACACACACACACACACACACACACTGCTGCATCAATCCATCCTCCACAAACACACACACCAACACTGCTGCATCAATCCATCCTACAAACACACACACACGCAAACTCTGCATCATCAATTCATCCTGCACACACACACACAGACACAGACACACTGTTGCATCACACAAAACTACACACACACACACACACACACACACACACACACACAGACACACACACACACACACACACACACACACACACACACACTGCTGCATCAATCCATCCTACACACACACACACACTGCTGCATCAATCCATGCTACAAACACACACAAACACACACACACAAACATTGCTGCATCAATCCAACCTACACACACATACACACACTGCTGCATCAATCCATTCTGCACACAAACACACACACACACTGTTGCATCACTCCATCCTACACACACACACACACACACACACACACACTGCTGCATCAATCCATCCTACACACACACACACTGCTACATCAATCCATCCTACACACACACACAGACACACACACAGACACTACTGCATCAATCCATCCTACACACACACACACTGCTGCATCAATCCATCATACACACACACACACACACACACTTTTGCATCAATCCATACTGCACACACACAAACACACACACACGCACACACACACTGCTTCATCAATCCATCCTACACACACACACTGCTGCATCAA
>JANJGN010000285.1:297500-300000 GCA_026770705.1 Isurus oxyrinchus | reverse complement strand
CACACACACACACACACACACACACTCCTGCATCAATCCATCCTACGCACAGACACACACACTGCTGCATCAATCCTTCCTACACACACACAGACACACACACACTGTTGCATCAGCTCCATCCTACACACACAAACACACATACACAGCACACACACAACGCACTGCTGCATCAATCCATCCTACATCACACACACACACACAATGCTGAACCAATCCGATCATACACACACACACACACACACACACACACACACACACAGCACACACACACACACACACACACACACACACACACACACACACACACACACACACACACACACACACAGCACACACACACAAACACACACTACTGCATCAATCCATCCTACACACACACACACACACTGCTGCATCAATCCATCCAGCACACACACACACACACACACACACACACACACACACTGATTCTTCAATCCATCCGACAGTCAAACAGACAACACACACACACACACACACACTTCTGCATCAATCCCTCCTACAACCATACACACATACTGCTTCATCAATCCATCCTAGACACACACACACACAAACACATACACACAGCTGCATCAATCCATTCTACACAGACAAAACACACACGCTGCTGCTTCAATCCATCCTACACACACACACACCACACACGACACTGCTGCATCTATCCATCCTACACTCACACAGACACTCACACTCACACACACACACACACACACACACACACACACACTGCTGCATCAATCCATCCTGCACACACACACAAACACACACTGCTGCATCAATCCATTCTACACACACACACAAACACACACAGCTTCATCAATCCATTTTACACACACACACACACACACACACACACTGCTGCATCAATCCATCCTACACACACACACACAAACACACTGCTACATCAATCCATCCAACACACACACACACACACATACACACACACACATGCACTGCTGCATCAATCCATTCGCTACACGCACACAAACACAATGATGCATCAATCCATCATACACACACACACACACACACACACACACGACACACACACACACACACACACACACACACACACACACACACACACACAACACACAGCACACACACAGCACTCACACACACACTGCTGCATCAATCCATCCTACACACACACACACAATTCTGCATCAATCCATTCTACACACACACACACACACACACGCACAGCTGCTGCATCAAGTCCATCCTACACACACACAGACACGCACACACACTGCTGTATCAATCCATCCTACACACACACACAGCACACACACACACACACACACACTGCTGCATCAATCCATCCTACACACACACAGACACACACACACACTGCGTGTATCAATCCGTCCCTACAGCACACACGACATACACACACACACTCCTGCATCAATCCATCCTACGCACAGACACACACACTGCTCCATCAATCCTTCCTACACACACACAGACACACACACACTGTTGCATCACTCCATCCTACACACAGCAAACACACATACACACACACTCACACACGCACTGCTGCACTCAATCCATCCTACACACACACACACAATGCTCCACCAATCCCATCATACACACACACACACACACACACACACACACACACACACACACACACCACGCACACACACACACACACACACACACACACACACACACACACGACACACTACTGCATCAATCCATCCTACACACACACACACACACTGCTGCATCAATCCCATCCTACACACACACACAATGCTCCACCAATCCATCATACACACACACACACACACACACACACACACACACACACACACACACACACGCACACACACACACACACGACACACACACACACACACACACACTACTGCATCAAGCCATCCTACACACACACACTGCTGTATCAATCCATCCGACACACAAATACAAACTCAGACTGGTGCATCAAACCATCCTACACATACACACACACACGCACACACACACTGCTTCAGCAATCCATCCTACATACACTCAGACACACACACAGCTGCATCAATCCATCCTACACACACACAGAAACACACTGCTGCATCAATCCATCCTACACACAGCACACAAACACACACTGCTGCATCAATCCATCCTACACACACACACACACACACACTGCTGCATCAATCCCTCCTACACACACACATGCTGCGCTCATCAATCCATCCTAGACAAACACGCACACAAAGCACACACACCACTGCTGCATCAATCCATCCTACACACAGACAAACACACTGCTGCATCAATCCATCCTACACACACACAAACATACACACACACACACACACACACACACACACACACACTGCTGCATCAATCCATCCTACACACACAAACACACACACACACACACACTGCTGCATCTATCCATCCTATACACACACACACACTCAGATTGCTGCATCAATCCGTCCTACACACACAC
>JANJGN010000285.1:285000-290000 GCA_026770705.1 Isurus oxyrinchus | reverse complement strand
TCACACACACACACACACACACACACACACACACACACACACACACACACACACACACACACACACACACACACACACACACACACACACACACACACACACACACACACACACACTACTGCATCAATCCATCCTACACACACACACACACACTGCTGCATCAATCCATTCTACACACACAGACACACACACTGCTGCATCAATCCATCCTACACACACACACTGCTGTATCAATCCATCCGACACACAAATACAAACTCAGACTGGTGCATCAAACCATCCTTCACATACACACACACGCACACACACACTGCTTCAGCAATCCATCCTACATACACTCAGACACACACACTGCTGCATCAATCCATCCTACACACACACAGAAACACACTGCTGCATCAATCCATCCTACACACACACACAAACACACACTGCTGCATCAATCCATCCTACACACACACACACACACACACACACTGCTGCATCAATCCCTCCTACACACACACATGCTGCGTCATCAATCCATCCTAGACAAACACACACACAAACACACACACACTGCTGCATCAATCCATCCTACACACAGACAAACACACTGCTGCATCAATCCATCCTACACACACACAAACACACACACACACACACACACACACACACACACACACACACACACACACACACACACACACACACACACACACACACACACACACACACACACACACTGCTGCATCAATCCATCCTACACACACAAACACACACACACACACACACTGCTGCATCTATCCATCCTATACACACACACATCATGATTGCTGCATCAATCCGTCCTACACACACACACACACACTGCTGCATCAATCCATCGTACACACGCACACACACACGGCTTCATCAATCCATGCTACACACACACACACACGCGCACACACACACACACACACACGCACTGCAGCATCAATCCATCCTTCACACAGACACACACACACACACACACAACCTCTGCTGCATCAATGCATCCTACACAAACACACACACACACACACACGCACACCCTGCTGCATCAATCCATGCTACACACACAGACACACGCACACACTGCTGCATCAATCCATCCTAGGCACACACACACACACACTGCTGTATCAGTCCATCCTACACAAACACACAGACACACAAGCACTGTTGCATCACTCCATCCTACACACACACACAGACACACATACACACACACACACGCACTGCTGCATCAATCCATCCTAGACACACACACACACACACACACACACACACACACACACTGCTTCATCAATACATCCTACACACACATACACACACACACACACACACACACACACACACAGCTGCATCAATCCATCTTACAGAAAGACATACACACACACTGCTGCATCCATCCATCCTACACACACACACACACAAACACACACACACACACTGCTGCATCAAACCATTCTACAGACAAACAAACACACACACACATACATTGCTTCATCAATCCATTCTACACACACACACACACACACTGCTGCATCAATCCATCCTACACATACACACACAGCTGCATCAATCCATCCTACACACACACAAACACACACACACACACACTGCTGCATCAATCCATCCTACACACACACACACACACAAACACACTGCTGCATCAATCCATCCTACACACACACAAACACACACACACACTGCTGCATCAATCCATCCTACACATACACACACAGCTGCATAAATCCATCCTAAACACACACACACACACATACACACTGCTGCATCAATCCATTCCTGCACACACACACACAAACACACACGCACACACTGCTGCCTCAATCCATACTACACACACACACACACACACACACTGCTTCATCAATCCATCCTATGCACAAACAGACAGACATACAGCTGCCTCAATCCATCCTACAGAAATACAAACACACACACTATTGCATCAATACATCCTACACACGCACACACACACACACACACACACACACACACACACACACACACACACACACACACACACACACACACACACACACACACACACACACACACACACACACACACACACACACTCTGCTGCATCAATCCATCCTAAACACACACACACACACACACACACACACACACACACACTGCTGCATCAATCCATACTACACACACAGACACACGCACACACTGCTGCATCAATCCATACCACACACACACACACACACACTCCTGCATCAATCCATCCTGCGCACAGACACACACACTGCTGCATCAATCCATCCTACACACACACAGACACACACACACTGTTGCATCACTCCATCCTACACACACAAACACACATACACACACACACACACACGCACTGCTGCATCAATCCATCCTACACACACACAAACACACACACACGCACACACACACTGCTTCATCAATCCATCCTACACACACACACTGCTGCATCAATCCATCCGACACACATACAGACACACACTGCTGCATCAATCCATCCTACACACACACACACACCCACACACACACACACACACTGCTGCATCAATCCATCCTGCACACACACACACACACACACACACACACACACACACACACACACACACACACACACACACACACACACACACACACACACACTGATTCTTCAATCCATCCGACACTGACACAGACAACACACACACACACACACACTCCTGCATCAATCCATCCTATGCACAGACACACACACTGCTGCATCAATCCATCCTACACACACACAGACACACACACACTGTTGCATCACTCCATCCTACACACACAAACACACATACACACACACACACACACACGCACTGCTGCATCAATCCATCCTACACACACACAAACACAATGCTGCATCAATCCATCATACACACACACACACACACACACACACACACACACACACACACACACACACACACACACACACACACACACACACACACACTCACACACACACTGCTGCATCAATCCATCCTACACACACACACACAATTCTGCATCAATCCATTCTACACACACACACACACACACACTGCTGCATCAATCCATCCTACACACACACAGACACGCACACACACTGCTGTATCAATCCATCCTACACACACACACACACACACACACACACTCTGCTGCATCAATCCATCCTACACACACACAGACACACACACACACTGTTGTATCAATCCGTCCTACACACACACACACACACACACACACACACACACACACACACACACACACACACACACAGTCCTGCATCAATCCATCCTACGCACAGACACACACACTGCTGCATCAATCCTTCCTACACACGCACAGACACACACACACTGTTGCATCACTCCATCCTACACACACAAACACACATACACACACACACACACGCACTGCTGCATCAATCCATCCTACACACACACACACACAATGCTGCACCAATCCATCATACACACACAGACACACACACACACACACACACACACACACACACACACACACACACACACACACACACACACACACACACACACACACACACACACACAAACACACTACTGCATCAATCCCTCCTACAACCATACACACATACTGCTTCATCAATCCATCCTAGACACACACAAACACAAACACATACACACTGCTGCATCAATCCATCCTACACAGACAAACACACACACTGCTGCTTCAATCCATCCTACACACACACACACACACACACTGCTGCATCTATCCATCCTACACTCACACAGACACTCACACTCACACACACACACACACACACACACACACACACACACACACACTGCTGCATCAATCCATCCTGCACACACACACAAACACACACTGCTGCCTCAATCCATCCTACACACACACACAAACACACACAGCTTCATCAATCCATTTTACACACACACACACACACACACACACACACACACACACACACACACACACACACACACACACACACACACACACACACACACACACACACACTGCTGCATCAATCCATCCTACACACACACACACACACACACTGCTACATCAATCCATCCTACAATCACACACACACACACACACACACACTGCTGCATCAATCCATCCTGCACACATACACTCACACTGCTGCATCAATCCATCCAACACACACACACACACACACACATACACACACACACATGCACTGCTGCATCAATCCATCCTACACACACACAAACACAATGCTGCATCAATCCATCATACACACACACACACACACACACACACACACACACACACACACACACACACACACACACACACACACACACACACACACTCACACACACACTGCTGCATCAATCCATCCTACACACACACACACAATTCTGCATCAATCCATTCTACACACACACACACACACACACACACACACTGCTGCATCAATCCATCCTACACACACACAGACACGCACACACACTGCTGTATCAATCCATCCTACACACACACACACACACACACACACACACACACACACACACACTGCTGCATCAATCCATCCTACACACACACAGACACACACACACACTGCTGTATCAATCCGTCCTACACACACACACACACACACACAGACACACACACTCCTGCATCAATCCATCTTACGCACAGACACACACACTGCTGCATCAATCCTTCCTACACACACACAGACACACACACACTGTTGGATCATTCCATCCTACACACACAAACACACATACACACACACACACACGCACTGCTGCATCAATCCATCCTACACACACACACACACAATGCTGCACCAATCCACCATACACACACACACACACACACACACACACACACACACACACACACACACACACACACACACACACACACACACACACACACACACACACACACACACACACTACTGCATCAATCCATCCTACACACACACA
>JANJGN010000285.1:272500-275000 GCA_026770705.1 Isurus oxyrinchus | reverse complement strand
ACACACACACACACACACACACACACACACACACACACACACACACACACACACACACACACACACACACACACACACACACACACACACACACACACACACACACACACACAGCTTCATCAATAGATCCGACATACAAACACACACCATCACTGCTTCATCAATCCATCCTACACACACGCATACACACATACACACTGTCTAATCATTCCATCCTACACACACACACACACACACACTGCTGCATCAATCCATCCTACAGACACACACACACACGCACACACTGCTGCATCAATCCATACTAAACACACAGACACACGCACACACTGCTGCATCAATCCATAATACACACACACACACACACACACACACTCCTGCATTAATCCATCCTACGCACAGACACACACACTGCTGCATCAATCCATCCTACACACACACAGACACACACACACTGTTGCATCACTCCATCCTACACACACACACACACATACACACACGCACTGCTGCATCAATCCATCCTACACACACTCACACAATGCTGCATCAATCCATAATACAAACATACACACTGCTTCATCAATCCATCCTACATACACTCACACACACACACTGCTGCATCAATCCATCCTATACACACACAGACACACACTGCTGCATCAATCCATCCTACACACACACACACTGCTGCATCAATCCATCCTACACACACATACACACACACTGCTGCATCAATCCATCCTACACACAAACACACACGCAGACACACACTGATTTTTCAATCCATCCTACACTCACACGCACACACACACACACACACACACACACACACACTGCTGCATCAATCCCTCCTACATACATACACACATACTGCTTCATCAATCCATCCTAGACAAACACACACAAACACACACACACTGCTGCATCAATCCATCCTACACACACACAAACACACTGCTGCATCAATCCATCCTACACACTCACACACACACACACACACACACATACAAACACACACACACGCACACACACACACTGCTGCATCAATCCATCCTACACACACAAACACACACACACACACACACACACACACACACTGCTGCATCTATCCATCCTATACACACTCACACACTCACATTGCTGCATCAATCCATCCGACACACACACACACACACACACACACACACACTGCTGCATCAATCCATCGTACACAAACACACACACACACACACACACACACACACACACACACACACACACACACACACACACACACACACACACAGACGCACTGATGCATCAATCCATCCTACACACACACACACACACACTGCTGCATCAATCCATCCTACACACACACACACACACACACACACACACACACACACACACACACACACACACACACATTCTGCTGCATCAATGCATCCTACACACTCACACTCACACACAAACTGCTCCATCAATCCATCGTACAAGCACACACACACACACACAGACACACTGCTGCATCAATCCATCCTACACAAACACACACACACACACGCAGACACTGCTGCACCAATCCGTACTACACACACAGACACATGCACACACTGCTGCATCAATCCATACTACATACACACACATACACACTCACTGCTGCATCAATCCATCCTACGCACACACACACACACACTGCTGTATCAATCCATCCTACACAAACACACAGACACACAAACACTTTTGCATCACTCCATCCTACACACACGCAAACACACACTGCTTCATCAATACATCCTACACACACATACACACACACACACAGCTGCATCAATCCATCCTACACACACACACACTGCTGCATCAATCCATCCTACACACACACACAAACACACACACACACACTGTGCATCTATCCATCCTATACACACACACACACTCACATTGCTGCATCAATCCATCCTACACACACACACTCACACACACACTGCTGCATCATTCCATCATACACACACACACACACACACACACACACACATACACTGCTTCATCAAACCATCCTACACACACACACACACACAAACACACACGGCTGCATCAATCCATCCTACACACACACACACACACACACACACTGTTGCATTAATCCATCCTACACACACACACACACACACACACACACACACACACACACACACACACACAAAGGCAATCTGCTGCACCAATCCATCCTACACACACACACAGACACACAGACACTTCTGCATCAATCCAGCCGACACACACACACACATACACACACTGCTGCATCAATCCATTCTAAACACACACAAACACACTGCTGCATAAATCCATCCTACAAACACACACACACACACACACACACACACACATACACTCACACGGACAAACACTGCTGCGTCAATCCAACCAACACACACACTGCTGCATCAATCCATTCTACACACACACACAAACACACACACACACACTGTGCATCTATCCATCCTATACACACACA
>JANJGN010000285.1:255000-267500 GCA_026770705.1 Isurus oxyrinchus | reverse complement strand
CACACACACACACACACACACACACACACACACACACACACACACACACACACACAGACACACTGATGCATCAATCCATCCTACACACACACACACACACACACACTGCTGCATCAATCCATCCTACACACACACACACACACACACACACACACATTCTGCTGCATCAATGCATCCTACACACTCACACTCACACACAAACTGCTCCATCAATCCATCGTACAAGCACACACACACACACACAGACACACTGCTGCATCAATCCATCCTACACAAACACACACACACACACGCAGACACTGCTGCACCAATCCGTACTACACACACAGACACATGCACACACTGCTGCATCAATCCATACTACATACACACATACACACACATACACACTCACTGCTGCATCAATCCATCCTACGCACACACACACACACTGCTGTATCAATCCATCCTACACAAACACACAGACACACAAACACTTTTGCATCACTCCATCCTACACACACGCAAACACACACTGCTTCATCAATACATCCTACACACACATACACACACACACACAGCTGCATCAATCCATCCTACACACACACACACTGCTGCATCAATCCATCCTACACACACACACAGACACACAGACACATCTGCATCAATCCAGCCGACACACACACACACATACACACACTGCTGCATCAATCCATTCTAAACACACACAAACACACTGCTGCATAAATCCATCCTACAAACACACACACACACACACACACACACACATACACTCACACGGACAAACACTGCTGCGTCAATCCAACCAACACACACACTGCTGCATCAATCCATTCTACACACACACACAAACACACACACACACACTGTGCATCTATCCATCCTATACACACACACACACTCACATTGCTGCATCAATCCATCCTACACACACACACTCACACACACACTGCTGCATCATTCCATCATACACACACACACACACACACACACACACACATACACTGCTTCATCAAACCATCCTACACACACACACACACACAAACACACACGGCTGCATCAATCCATCCTACACACACACACACACACACACACACACTGTTGCATTAATCCATCCTACACACACACACACACACACACACACACACACACACACACACACACACACACACACACACACACACACACACACACACACACAAAGGCAATCTGCTGCACCAATCCATCCTACACACACACACACACACACGCACACACTGCTGCATCAATCCATACTACACACACAGACACACACACACACACTCCTGCATCAATCCATCCTACGCACAGACACACACACTGCTGCATCAATCCACCCTACACACACACAGACTCACACACACACTGCTGCATCATTCCATCATATACACACACACACACACACTCACATACACTGCTTCATCAAACCATCCTACACACACACACACACAAACACGCACTGCTGCATCAATCCATTCTACACACACACACACACACAATGCTGCATCAATCCATCATAAACACACACACACACACACACACACACACACACACACACACACACACACACACACACACACACACACACACACACACACAGACACACACACACACACACACACACACACACACACACAGACACACACACACTGCTGCATCAATCCATCCTACACACAAACACACACACTGCTTCATCAATCCATCCTACACACACACACACACAGACACACACACACTGCTGCATCAATCCATCCTACAGACACACACACACACTGCTGTATCAATCCATCCTACACACAAACACAAACTCACACTGCTGCATCAATCCATCCTACACACACACACACACACACACACACACACACACTGCTTCATCAATCCATCCTACATTCACTCACACACACACACTGCTGCATCAATCCATCCTACACACACAGACACACACTGCTGCATCAATCCATCCTACACACACACACACACACACACACACACTGCTGCATCAATCCATCCTAGACACACACACACACACACTGCTGCATCAATCCCTCCTACACACACACATACTGCTTCATCAATCCATCCTAGACAAACACACACACAAACACACACACACTGCTGCATCAATCCAACCTACACACACACACTCACAAACACACTGCTGCATCAATCCATCCTACACACACACAAACACACACACACACACACACACACACACACACTGCTGCATCAATCCATCCTACACACACAAACACATACACAGACACACACACTGCTGCATCTATCCATCCTATATACACACACACACTCACATTGCTGCATCAATCCATCGTACACACACACACACACACACACACACTCGCACACACACACTGCTTCATCAATCCATCCTACACACACACACACACACACACACACACACACACACACTCGCACTGCTGCATCAATCCATCGGACACACACACACACAAACACACACTGCTGCATCAATCCATCCTACACACAAACACACACACACATACACTCTGCTGCATCAATGCATCCCACACACACACACACACACACACACACACACACACGCACACACCGCTGCATCAATCCATACTACACACACAGACACACGCACACACTGCTGCATCAATCCATACTACATGCACACGGACACACACATACACACACACACACACACACACACACTGCTGCATCAATCCATCCTACGCACACACACACACACACACACACTGCTGTATCAATCCATCCTACACATACACACACACACACACACACACACACACACACTGCTTCATCAATATATCCTACACACACATACACAAACACACACACTGCTGCATCAATCCATCCTACACACACACACACAAAGACACACACTTTCACACACTGCTGCATCAAACCATTCTACAGACACAAACACACACACATACACTGCTTCATCAATCCATTCTGCACACACACACACACACACTGCTGCATCAATCCATCCTACACATACACAGACAGCTGCATCAATCCATCCTACACACACACAAACACACACACACACACTGCTGCATCAATCCATCCTACACACACACACACACACACACACACACACTGCTGCATCAATCCATCCTACACACACACAAACACACACACTCACTGCTGCATCAATCCATCCTACACATACACACACAGCTGCATAAATCCATCCTAAACACACACACACACACATACACACTGCTGCATCAATCCATCCTACACACACACACACACATACGCATACGCTGCTGCCTCAATCCATACTACACACACACACACACACACACACACACACACACACACACAAACACTGCTTCATCAATCCATCCTACGCACACACAAACAGATATACAGCTGCCATAATCCATCCTACAGAAACACAAACACACACACTACTGCATCAATCCATCCTACACACATACACACTCACACACACACAAACACTGCTGCATCAATCCATCCTAAACACACACACACACACACACACACACTGCTGCATCAATCCATCCTACACACACAGACACTGCTGCATCAAAACATCCTACACAAACACACACACACAGACACTACTGCATCAATCCATCCAACACACACACACACACACACACTGCTGCATCAATCCATCCTACACACACACAAACACACTGCTGCATCAATCCATCCTACACACACACACACACAGACACAAACACAGACACACACTGCTGCATCAATCCATCCGACACACACACACACACACTGCTGCATCAATCCATCCTACACACACGCACACACTCACATTGCTGCATCAATCCATCCTACACACACACACATACACACACTGCTGCATCAATCCATCGTACACACACACACACATACACACACGCACACACACACTGCTTCATCAATCCATCCTACACACACACACAGACACATACACAATGCTGCATCAATCCATCCTACACACACAAACACACACACACTGCTGCATCAATCCATCCTACACACACGCACACACACACACACACACACTGCTGCATCAATCCATCCTACACACACAAACACACGCACACACGCTCACACTGCTGCATCAATCCATACTACACACACAGATACACGCACACACTGCAGCATCAATCCATACTACACACACACACACACACACTGCTGCATCAATCCATCCTAGACAAACACACACACATTGCTGCATCAATCCATCCTACACACACACACACACACATACACACACACACACGCACTGCTGCATCAATCCATCCTACACACACTCACACACACGCACACACACACACACACACACACACACACACACACACACACACACACACACACACACACACACACACACACACGCACACACTGCTGCCTCAATCCATCCTACACACACACACACACACACTGCTGCATCAATCCATTCTACACACAAACACACAAACACTCTGCTGCATCACTCCATCCTACACACACACACGCACACACACACTGCTTCATCAATCCATCCTACACACACACACACACACACTGCTGCATCAATCCATTCTACACACAAACACACAAACACTCTGCTGCATCACTCCATCCTACACACACACACGCACACACACACTGCTTCATCAATCCATCCTACTCACACACACGCATACACACACTGCTGCATCAATCCATCCTACACACACACACACACACACACTGCTGCATCAATCCATTCTACACACACACACACACACACACACACACTGCTGTACCAATCCATCCTACACACAAACACAAACTCACACTGCTGCATCAATCCATCCTACACACACACACACACACACAGACACAAACACAAACACACACTGCTGCATCAATACATCCGGCACACACACACACACACTTACACAAACACACACACGCAATGCTGCATTAATCCATCCTACACACACTCACACAATGCTGCATCAATCCATCCTACACACACACACACACACACACACACACACACTGCTGCATCAATCCATCGTACACACACACACAAACACACACAGACACACTGCTTCATCAATCCATCCTACACAGATACATACGCGCACACACACACACACACACACGCACACACACACACACACACACAGAGACGCACTGATGCATCAATCCATCCTACACACACACACACACACACACACTGCTGAATCAATCCATCCTACACACACACACACACACACGCACACACACACACACACACACACACACACACACACACACACACACACACACACACATTCTGCTGCATCAATGCATCCTACACACACACACACACACACACACACACACGCACACACTGCTGCATCAATCCATACTACACACACAGACACACGCACACACTGCTGCATCAATCCATACTACATACACACACACACATACACTGCTGCATCAATCCATCCTACGCACACACACACACACACACTGCAGTATCAATCCATCCTACACAAACACACAGACACACAAACACTGTTGCATCACTCCATCCTACACACACAAACACACACTGCTTTATCAATACATCCTAGACACACACACACACACACACACACACACAGCTGCATCAATCCATCCTACACACACACACTGCTGCATCAATCCATCCTACACACACACACAGACATACAGACAATTCTGCATCAATCCAGCCGACACACACACACACACACATACACACACTGCTGCATCAATCCATCCTAAACACACACAAACACGCTGCTGCATAAATCCATCTTACAAACACACACACACACACACACACACACACACACACATACACTCACACACACACACACTGCTGCGTCAATCCAACCAACACACACACTGCTGCATCCATCCATTCTACACACACAAACACACACACACACACACACACTGCTGCATCTATCCATCCTATACACAAACACACTCACACATTGCTGCATCAATCCATCCTACACACACACACACACACACACACACACACTGCTGCATCAATCCATCATACACACACACTCACACACACACACACATATACACTGCTTCATCAAACCATCCTACACACACACACACACAAACACACACTGCTGCATCAATCGATCCTACACACACACACACACACACACACACACACACTGCTGCATTAATCCATCCTACACACACACACACACACACACAGACACACACACACACACACACACACACACACACACACACACACACACACACACACACACACACAATCTGCTGCATCAATCCATCCTACACACACACACACACACGCACACACTGCTGCATCAATCCATCCTACACACACAGACACACGCACACACTGCTGCATCAATCCATACTACACACACACACACACACACACACACACACACTCCTGCATCAATCCATCCTACGCACAGACGCACACACTGCTGCATCAATCCATCCTACACACACACAGACTCACACAAACTGTTGCATCACTCCATCCTACACACACACACACACACACACACACACACACACGTACTGCTGCATCAATCCATTCTACACACACACACACAATGCTGCATCAATCCATCATAAACACACACACACACACACACACACACACACACACACACACACACACACACACACACACACACACACACACACACACACACACACACACACACACACACAGACACACACAAACACACACACCACACACACACTGCTGCATCAATCCCTCCTACACACACACACACACACTGCTGCATCAATCCATCCTACACACACACACACACACTGCTGCATCAATCCATTCTACACACAAACACACACACACTCTGCTGCATCAATCCATTCTACACACAAACACACACACACTCTGCTGCATCACTCCATCGTACACACACACACGCACACACAAACTGCTTCATCAATCCATCCTACACAGACACACACACACACACACACACACAGCTGTATCAATCCATTGTACACACACACAGACACACACTGCTGCATCAATACATCCTGCACACACGCACACACACACACACACTCTGCTGCATTAATCCATCCTACACACACACAGACACACACTGCTGCATCAATCCATCCTACACACACACACACACACACACACACACACACACACACACACACACACACACACACACACACACACAAACACACATTGCTGTATCAATCCATCCTACACACAAACACAATCTCACACTTCTGCATCAATCCATCCAACACACACACACACACACACACAAACGGCTTCATCAATCCATCCTACATACACGCACACACACACACACACTGCTGCATCAATCCATCCTACACACACACAGACACACACTACTGCATCAATCCATTCTACACACACACACACACACACACACACACACACACTGCTGCATCAATCCATCCTACACACACACACACACACACACACACACAGACACAAACACAGACACACACTGCTGCATCAATCCATCCGACACACACACACACACACTGCTGCATCAATCCATCCTACACACACACAATCACATTGCTGCATCAATCCATCCTACACACACACACATACACACACTGCTGCATCAATCCATCGTACACACACACACACATACACACACGCACACACACACTGCTTCATCAATCCATCCTACACACACACACACACACACATACACAATGCTGCATCAATCCATCCTACACACACACAGACACACACTACTGCATCAATCCATCCTACACACACACACACACACACACAGACACACTGCTGCATCAATCCATCCTACACACACACACACACACACAGACACAAACACAAACACACACTGCTGCATCAATACATCCGACACACACACACACACACACTTACACACACACACACACGCAATGCTGCATTAATCCATCCTACACACACTCACACAATGCTGCATCAATCCATCATACACACACACACACACACACACACACACACACACACACACACACACACACACACACACACACACACACACAGACACACACAGACACACACACCACACACACACTGCTGCATCAATCCCTCCTACACACACACACACACACTGCTGCATCAATCAATCCTACACACACACACACACACACTGCTGCATCAATCCATTCTACACACAAACACACACACACACTGCTGCATCAATCCATCCTACACACACACCGACACACACTGCTGCATCAATCCATCCTACACACACACACAAACAGACACACAAACACACTGCTGCATCAATCCATCCTACACACACACACAAACAGACACACAAACACACTGCTGCATCAATCCATCCAACACACACACACACACGGACACACAAACTGCTTCATCAATCCATCCTACATACACTCACACACACACACACTGCTGCATCAATCCATCCTACACACACACAGACACACACTACTGCATCAATCCATCCTACACACACACACACACACACACACACACACTGCTGCATCAATCCATCCGACACACACACACACACACACAGACACAAACACAGACACACACTGCTGCATCAATCCATCCGACACACACACACACACACACTGCTGCATCAATCCATCCTACACACACAAAATCACATTGCTGCATCAATCCATCCTACACACACACACATACACACACTGCTGCAGCAATCCATCATACACACACACACACATACACACACGCACACACACACTGCTTCATCAATCCATCCTACACACACACATACACAATGCTGCATCAATCCATCCTACACACACACACACACACACACACACACTGCATCAATCCATCCTACACACACAAACACACACACACAAGCACACACTGCTGCATCAATCTATTCTACAAACAGAGATACACGCACACACTGCAGCATCAATCCATACTACACACACACACACACACACACACACTGCTGCATCAATCCATCCTAGTCACACACACACGCACTGCTGCATCAAACCATCCTACACACACACACACACACATACACACACACACACACACACGCACTGCTGCATTATTCCATCCTACACACACTCACACAATGCTGCATCAATCCATCATGCACACACACACAAACACACACACACACCACACACGCACATACACACACACACACACACACACACACACACACACACACACACACACACACACACACACACACACACACACACACACACACACACACACACACACACACACACACACACGCACTGCTGCATCAATCCATCCTACACACACACACACACACTGCTGCATCAATCCATCCTACACACACACACACACACTGCTGCATCAATCCATTCTACACACAAACACACACACTCTCTGCTGCATCAATCCATTCTACACACAAACACACTCACACTCTGCTGCATCGCTCCATCCTACACACACACACGCACACACACACTGCTTCATCAATCCATCCTACACACACACACACTGCTGTATCAATCCATCCTACACACACACAGACACAAACTGCTGCATCAATCCATCCTACACACACACACACACAGACAAACACACACTGCTGCATCAATCCATCCTATACACACACATACATACGCACACTGCTGCATCAATGAATCCTATACACACACACACTGCTGCATCAATCTATCATACACACACACACACACACACACAGGAGCATCAGTCCATCCTACACACACACACACACACACACACACACACACACACACACACACACACACACACACACACACACACACACACACACACACACACACACACAGCTTCATCAATAGATCCGACATAAAAAACACACAATCACTGCTGCATCAATCCATCCTACACACACGCATACACACATACACACTGTCTAATCAATCCATCCTACACACACACACACACACTGCTGCATCAATCCATCCTACACACACACACACACACACACTGCTGCATCAATCCATACTACACACACAGACACACGCACACACGGCTGCATCAATCCATACTACACACACACACACACACACACACACACACACACACACACACACACACACACACACACACTCCTGCATCAATCCATCCTACGCACAGACACACACACTGCTGCATCAATCCATCCTACACACACACACACACTGTTGCATCACTCCATCCTACACACACACACACACACACACACACACAAACACAGACATACACACACACACACTGCTGCATCAATCCATCCTACACACACTCACACAATGCTGCATCAATCCATCATACACACACACACTCACACACACGCACACCGACACCCCCCCCCCCCCCCACACACACACACACACACACACCACCCACACACTGCTGCATCAATCCATCCTACACACACACACACACTGCTGAATCAATCCATTCTACACACAAACACACACACAATCTGCTCCATCAGTCCATCGTAAACACACACACACAGACACGCACACACACACTGCTTCATCAATCCATCCTACACACACACACACACACACACACTGCTGCATCAATCCATCCGACACACACACACACACACACTGCTGTATCAATCCATCCTACACACAAACACAAACTCACACTGCTGCATCAATCCATCCTACACACACACACACACACACACACACACACTGCTTCATCAATCCATCCTACATTCACTCACACACACACACTGCTGCATCAATCCATCCTACACACACAGACACACACTGCTGCATCAATCCATCCTACACACACACACACACACACACACTGCTGCATCAATCCATCCTAGACACACACACACACACACACTGCTGCATCAATCCCTCCTACACACACAAATACTGCTTCATCAATCCATCCTAGACAAACACACACACAAACACACACACACTGCTGCATCAATCCAACCTACACACACACACTGACAAACACACTGCTGCATCAATCCATCCTACACACACACAAACACACACACACACACACACACACACACACACACACACACACACACACACACACACACACACACTGCTGCATCAATCCATCCTACACAAACAAACACATACACAGACACACACACTGCTGCATCTATCCATCCTATACACACACACACACTCACATTGCTGCATCAATCCATCCTACACACACACACACACACACACACTGCTGCATCAATCCATCATACACACACACTCACACACACACACACATATACACTGCTTCATCAAACCATCCTACACACACACACACACAAACACACACTGCTGCATCAATCCATTCTACACACACACACACACACACACACACACACACACTGCTGCATTAATCCATCCTACACACACACACACACACACACACACACACACACACACACACACACACACACACACACACACACACACACACACACACACTACTGCATCAATCCATCCTACACACACAGACACACGCACACACTGCTGCATCAATCCATACTACACACACACACACACACACACACACACACTCCTGCATCAATCCATCCTACGCACAGACGCACACACTGCTGCATCAATCCATCCTACACACACACAGACTCACACAAACTGTTGCATCACTCCATCCTACACACACACACACACAC
The DNA here is from genome assembly GCA_026770705.1 of Isurus oxyrinchus. Lineage (NCBI taxonomy): Eukaryota > Metazoa > Chordata > Chondrichthyes > Lamniformes > Lamnidae > Isurus > Isurus oxyrinchus. The sequence goes on along the minus strand of JANJGN010000285.1, from coordinate 255,819 downwards.
ACACACACACACGCACTGCTGCATCAATCCATTCTACACACACACACACAATGCTGCATCAATCCATCATAAACACACACACACACACACACACACACACACACACACACACACACACACACACACACACACACACACACACACACACACACACACACACAGACACACACAGACACACACACCACACACACACTGCTGCATCAATCCCTCCTACACACACACACACACACTGCTGCATCAATCCATCCTACACACACACACACACACTGCTGCATCAATCCATTCTACACACAAACACACACACACTCTGCTGCATCAATCCATTCTACACACAAACACACACACACTCTGCTGCATCACTCCATCGTACACACACACACGCACACACACACTGCTTCATCAATCCATCCTACATAGACACACACACACACACACACACACACACAGCTGTATCAATCCATTGTACACACACACAGACAAACACTGCTGCATCAATCCATCCTGCACACACACACACACTCTGCTGCATCAATCCATCCTACACACACACACACACACACACACACACACACACACACACACACACACACACACACACACACACACACACACACACACACACACACACACACACATTGCTGTATCAATCCATCCTACACACAAACACAATCTCACACTTCTGCATCAATCCATCCAACACACACACACACACGGACACACAAACGGCTTCATCAATCCATCCTACATACACGCACACACACACACACACTGCTGCATCAATCCATCCTACACACACACAGACACACACTACTGCATCAA
>JANJGN010000285.1:247500-252500 GCA_026770705.1 Isurus oxyrinchus | reverse complement strand
AACTGCTTCATCAATCCATCCTACACAGACACACACACACACACACACACACAGCTGTATCAATCCATTGTACACACACACAGACACACACTGCTGCATCAATCCATCCTGCACACACGCACACACACACACACACTCTGCTGCATTAATCCATCCTACACACAGACAGACACACACTGCTGCATCAATCCATCCTACACACACACACACACACACACACACACACACACACACACACACACACACACACACACACACACACACACACAACACACATTGCTGTATCAATCCATCCTACACACAAACACAATCTCACACTTCTGCATCAATCCATCCAACACACACACACACACACACACAAACGGCTTCATCAATCCATCCTACATACACGCACACACACACACACACTGCTGCATCAATCCATCCTACACACACACAGACACACACTACTGCATCAATCCATTCTACACACACACACACACACACACACACACACTGCTGCATCAATCCATCCTACACACACACACACACACACACACACACAGACACAAACACAGACACACACTGCTGCATCAATCCATCCGACACACACACACAGGCACTGCTGCATCAATCCATCCTACACACACTCACACACTCAAATTGCTGCATCAATCCATCCTACCCACACACACATACATACACTGCTGCATCAATCCATCGGACACACACACACACACACACACACAGGAGCATCAGTCCATCCTACACACACACACACACACACACACACACACACACACACACACACACACACACACACACACACACACACACACACACACACACACACACACACACACACACACACACACACACACACACACACACACACACACACACAGTTTCATCAATAGATCCGACATAAAAAAACACACAATCACTGCTTCATCAATCCATCCTACACACACGCATACACACATACACACTGTCTAATCAATCCATCCTACACACACACACACACACTGCTGCATCAATCCATCCTACACACACACACACACACACTGCTGCATCAATCCATACTACACACACAGACACACGCACACACTGCTGCATCAATCCATACTACACACACACACACACACACACACACACACACACACACACACACACACACACACACACACACACACACACACACACACACACACACACACACACACACACACACACACTCCTGCATCAATCCATCCTACGCACAGACACACACACTGCTGCATCAATCCATCCTACACACACACACACACTGTTGCATCACTCCATCCTACACACACACACACACACACACACACACACACACACACACACACACACACACACACACACACACACACACACACACACACACACACTGCTGCATCAATCCATCCTACACACACTCACACAATGCTGCATCAATCCATCATACACACACACACACACACACACGCACACCGACACACACCCCCCCCCCCCACACACACACACACACACACACACACACCACCCACACACTGCTGCTTCAATCCATCCTACACACACACACACACTGCTGAATCAATCCATTCTACACACAAACACACACACAATCTGCTCCATCAGTCCATCGTAAACACACACACACAGACACGCACACACACACTGCTTCATCAATCCATCCTACACACACACACACACACACACACTGCTGCATCAATCCATCCGACACACACACACACACACTGCTGTATCAATCCATCCTACACACAAACACAAACTCACACTGCTGCATCAATCCATCCTACACACACACACACACACACACACACACTGCTTCATCAATCCATCCTACATTCACTCACACACACACACTGCTGCATCAATCCATCCTACACACACAGACACACACTGCTGCATCAATCCATCCTACAGACACACACACACACACACTGCTGCATCAATCCATCCTAGACACACACACACACACACACTGCTGCATCAATCCCTCCTACACACACACATACTGCTTCATCAATCCATCCTAGACAAACACACACACAAACACACACACACTGCTGCATCAATCCAACCTACACACACACACTGACAAACACACTGCTGCATCAATCCATCCTACACACACACAAACACACACACACACACACACACACACACACACACACACTGCTGCATCAATCCATGCTACACAAACAAACACATACACAGACACACACACTGCTGCATCTATCCATCCTATACACACACACACACTCACATTGCTGCATCAATCCATCCTACACACACACACACACACACACACTGCTGCATCAATCCATCATACACACACACTCACACACACACACACATATACACTGCTTCATCAAACCATCCTACACACACACACACACAAACACACACTGCTGCATCAATCCATTCTACACACACACACACACACACACACACACACACACACACTGCTGCATTAATCCATCCTACACACACACACACACACACACACACACACACACACACACACACACACACACACACACACACACACACACAATCTGCTGCATCAATCCATCCTACACACACACACACACACACGCACACACTACTGCATCAATCCATCCTACACACACAGACACACGCACACACTGCTGCATCAATCCATACTACACACACACACACACACACACACACTCCTGCATCAATCCATCCTACGCACAGACGCACACACTGCTGCATCAATCCATCCTACACACACACAGACTCACACAAACTGTTGCATCACTCCATCCTACACACACACACACACACACACACACACACACGCACTGCTGCATCAATCCATTCTACACACACACACACAATGCTGCATCAATCCATCATAAACACACACACACACACACACACACACACACACACACACACAGACACACACAGACACACACACCACACACACACTGCTGCATCAATCCCTCCTACACACACACACACACACTGCTGCATCAATCCATCCTACACACACACACACACACTGCTGCATCAATCCATTCTACGCACAAACACACACACACTCTGCTGCATCAATCCATTCTACACACAAACACACACACACTCTGCTGCATCACTCCATCGTACACACACACACGCACACACACACTGCTTCATCAATCCATCCTACATAGACACACACACACACACACACACACACAGCTGTATCAATCCATTGTACACACACACAGACAAACACTGCTGCATCAATCCATCCTGCACACACGCACACACACACACACACTCTGCTGCATCAATCCATCCTACACACACACAGACACACACTGCTGCATCAATCCATCCTACACACACACACACACACACACACACACACACACACACACACACACACACACACACACACACACACACACACACACACACACACACACACACACACACACACACACACACACACACACACACACACACACACACACATTGCTGTATCAATCCATCCTACACACAAACACAATCTCACACTTCTGCATCAATCCATCCAACACACACACACACACGGACACACAAACGGCTTCATCAATCCATCCTACATACACGCACACACACACACACACTGCTGCATCAATCCATCCTACACACACACAGACACACACTACTGCATCAATCCATCCTACACACACACACACACACACACACACACACACACACTGCTGCATCAATCCATCCTACACACACACACGCACACACACACACACACACACACACACACAAACACAGACACACACTGCTGCATCAATCCATCCGACACACACACACACACACTGCTGCATCAATCCATCCTACACACACACAATCACATTGCTGCATCAATCCATCCTACACACACACACATACACACACTGCTGCATCAATCCATCGTACACACACACACACATACACACACGCACACACACTGCTTCATCAATCCATCCTACACACACACACACACATATACACAATGCTGCATCAATCCATCCTACACACACACAGACACACACTACTGCATCAATCCATCCTACACACACACACACACACACACAGACACGCTGCTGCATCAATCCATCCTACACACACACACACACACACAGACACAAACACAAACACACACTGCTGCATCAATACATCCGGCACACACACACACACACTTACACAAACACACACACGCAATGCTGCATTAATCCATTCTACACACACTCACACAATGCTGCATCAATCCATCCTACACACACACACACACACACACACACACACACTGCTGCATCAATCCCTCGTACACACACACACAAACACACACAGACACACTGCTTCATCAATCCATCCTACACAGATACATACGCGCACACACACACACACACACACACACGCACACACACACACACACACACAGAGACGCACTGATGCATCAATCCATCCTACACACACACACACACACACACACACTGCTGAATCAATCCATCCTACACACACACACACACACACACACACACACACACACACACACACACACACACACACACACACACACACACACACACACACACACACATTCTGCTGCATCAATGCATCCTACACATACACACACACACACACACACGCACACACTGCTGCATCAATCCATACTACACACACAGACACACGCACACACTGCTGCATCAATCCATACTACATACACACACACACACTCACTGCTGCATCAATCCATCCTACGCACACACACACACACACACTGCAGTATCAATCCATCCTACACAAACACACAGACACACAAACACTGTTGCATCACTCCATCCTACACACACAAACACACACTGCTTTATCAATACATCCTAGACACACACACACACACACACACACACACACACAGCTGCATCAATCCATCCTACACACACACACTGCTGCATCAATCCATCCTACACACACACACAGACACACAGACAATTCTGCAT
>JANJGN010000285.1:232500-242500 GCA_026770705.1 Isurus oxyrinchus | reverse complement strand
ACACACACACACACACACACACACACACACACACACACACACACACACACACACACACACACACACACACACACACACACACACACGCACTGCTGCATCAATCCATCCTACACACACACACACACACTGCTGCATCAATCCATCCTACACACACACACACACACACTGCTGCATCAATCCATTCTACACACAAACACACACACTCTCTGCTGCATCAATCCATTCTACACACAAACACACACACACTCTGCTGCATCGCTCCATCCTACACACACACACGCACACACACACTGCTTCATCAATCCATCCTACATACACACACACACACACACACTGCTGTATCAATCCATCCTACACACACACAGACACAAACTGCTGCATCAATCCATCCTACACACACACACACACAGACAAACACACACTGCTGCATAAATCCATCCTATACACACACATACATACGCACACTGCTGCATCAATGAATCCTATACACACACACACTGCTGCATCAATCTATCGTACACACACACACACACACACAGGAGCATCAGTCCATCCTACACACACACACACACACACACACACACACATACACACACACACACACACACACACACACACACACACACACACACACACACACACACACACACACACACACACACACACACACACACACACACACACACACACACACACAGCTTCATCAATAGATCCGACATAAAAAAACACACAATCACTGCTTCATCAATCCATCCTACACACACGCATACACACATACACACTGTCTAATCAATCCATCCTACACACACACACACACACTGCTGCATCAATCCATCCTACACACACACACACACACACACTGCTGCATCAATCCATACTACACACACAGACACACGCACACACTGCTGCATCAATCCATACTACACACACACACACACACACACACACACACACACACACACACACACACACACACACACACACACACACACACACACACACACACTCCTGCATCAATCCATCCTACGCACAGACACACACACTGCTGCATCAATCCATCCTACACACACACACACACTGTTGCATCACTCCATCCTACACACACACACACACACACACACACACACACACATACACACACACACACTGCTGCATCAATCCATCCTACACACACTCACACAATGCTGCATCAATCCATCATACACACACACACACACACACACACGCACACCGACACACACCCCCCCCCCCCACACACACACACACACACACACACACCACCCACACACTGCTGCATCAATCCATCCTACACACACACACACACTGCTGAATCAATCCATTCTACACACAAACACACACACAATCTGCTCCATCAGTCCATCGTAAACACACACACACAGACACGCACACACACACTGCTTCATCAATCCATCCTACACACACACACACACACACACACACTGCTGCATCAATCCATCCTACACACACACACACACACTGCTGTATCAATCCATCCTACACACAAACACAAACTCACACTGCTGCATCAATCCATCCTACACACACACACACACACACACACACACACTGCTTCATCAATCCATCCTACATTCACTCACACACACACACTGCTGCATCAATCCATCCTACACACACAGACACACACTGCTGCATCAATCCATCCTACACACACACACACACACACACTGCTGCATCAATCCATCCTAGACACACACACACACACACACTGCTGCATCAATCCCTCCTACACACACACATACTGCTTCATCAATCCATCCTAGACAAACACACACACAAACACACACACACTGCTGCATCAATCCAACCTACACACACACACTGACAAACACACTGCTGCATCAATCCATCCTACACACACACAAACACACACACACACACACACACACACACACACACACACTGCTGCATCAATCCATCCTACACACACAAACACATACACAGACACACACACTGCTGCATCTATCCATCCTATACACACACACACACACTCACATTGCTGCATCAATCCATCGTACACGCACACACACACACACACGCACACACACGCTGCTTCATCAATCCATCCTACACACACACACACACACACACACACACACACTCGCACTGCTGCATCAATCCATCCGACACACACACACACACACACACTCTGCTGCATCAATCCATCCTACACACACACACACACACACACTCTGCTGCATCAATGCATCCCACACACACACACACACACACACACACATACACGCACACACCGCTGCATCAATCCATACTACACACACAGACACACGCACACACTGCTGCATCAATCCATACTACATGCACACGGACACACACACACACACACACACACACACACACACTGCTGCATCAATCCATCCTACGCACACACACACACACACACACATACTGCTGTATCAATCCATCCTACAGAAACACACAGACACACAAACACTGTTGCATCACTGCATCCTAAACACACACACATACACACACTGCTGCATCAATCCATCGTACACACACACACACACACACACACACACACACACACACACACACACACACTGCTTCATCAATATATCCTACACACACATACACACACACACACACTGCTGCATCAATCCATCCTACACACACACACACAAGGACACACACACACACACTGCTGCATCAAACCATTCTACAGACACACACACACACACATACACTGCTTCATCAATCCATTCTGCACACACACACACACACACACTGCTGCATCATCCATCCTACACATACACAGACAGCTGCATCAATCCATCCTACACACACACAAACACACACACACACACTGCTGCATCAATCCATCCTACACACACACACACACACACACACACACACACACACACACACACACTGCTGCATCAATCCATCCTACACACACACAAACACACAAACTCACTGCTGCATCAATCCATCCTACACATACACACACAGCTGCATAAATCCATCCTAAACACACACACACACACATACACACTGCTGCATCAATCCATCCTACACACACACACACACACAGGCATACGCTGCTGCCTCAATCCATACTACACACACACACACACACACACACACACACACACAAACACTGCTTCATCAATCCATCCTACGCACACACAAACAGATATACAGCTGCCATAATCCATCCTACAGAAACACAAACACACACACTACTGCATCAATCCATCCTACACACATACACACTCACACACACACACAAACACTGCTGCATCAATCCATCCTAAACACACACACACACACACACACACACACACTGCTGCATCAATCCATCCTACACACACACACACTGCTGCATCAAAACATCCTACACACACACACACACACACAGACACTACTGCATCAATCCATCCTACACACACACACAAACACACACACTGCTGCATCAATCCATCCTACACACACACACAAACACACTGCTGCATCAATCCATCCTACACACACACACACACACAGACACAAACACAGACACACACTGCTGCATCAATCCATCGTACACACACACACACACACACACACGCACACACACACACACACACACACACACACACACACACACACACACACACACACACACACACACACACACACACACACACACACACACACTGCTTCATCAATATATCCTACACACACATACACACACACACACACTGCTGCATCAATCCATCCTACACACACACACACAAGGACACACACACACACACTGCTGCATCAAACCATTCTACAGACACACACACACACACATACACTGCTTCATCAATCCATTCTGCACACACACACACACACACACTGCTGCATCATCCATCCTACACATACACAGACAGCTGCATCAATCCATCCTACACACACACAAACACACACACACACACTGCTGCATCAATCCATCCTACACACACACACACACACACACACACACACACACACACACACACACACTGCTGCATCAATCCATCCTACACACACACAAACACACAAACTCACTGCTGCATCAATCCATCCTACACATACACACACAGCTGCATAAATCCATCCTAAACACACACACACACACATACACACTGCTGCATCAATCCATCCTACACACACACACACACACAGGCATACGCTGCTGCCTCAATCCATACTACACACACACACACACACACACACACACACACACAAACACTGCTTCATCAATCCATCCTACGCACACACAAACAGATATACAGCTGCCATAATCCATCCTACAGAAACACAAACACACACACTACTGCATCAATCCATCCTACACACATACACACTCACACACACACACAAACACTGCTGCATCAATCCATCCTAAACACACACACACACACACACACACACACACTGCTGCATCAATCCATCCTACACACACACACACTGCTGCATCAAAACATCCTACACACACACACACACACACAGACACTACTGCATCAATCCATCCTACACACACACACAAACACACACACTGCTGCATCAATCCATCCTACACACACACACAAACACACTGCTGCATCAATCCATCCTACACACACACACACACACAGACACAAACACAGACACACACTGCTGCATCAATCCATCGTACACACACACACACACACACACACGCACACACACACACACACACACACACACACACACACACACACACACACACACACACACACACACACACACACACACACACACACACACACACTGCTTCATCAATATATCCTACACACACATACACACACACACACACTGCTGCATCAATCCATCCTACACACACACACACAAGGACACACACACACACACTGCTGCATCAAACCATTCTACAGACACACACACACACACATACACTGCTTCATCAATCCATTCTGCACACACACACACACACACACTGCTGCATCATCCATCCTACACATACACAGACAGCTGCATCAATCCATCCTACACACACACAAACACACACACACACACTGCTGCATCAATCCATCCTACACACACACACACACACACACACACACACACACACACTGCTGCATCAATCCATCCTACACACACACAAACACACAAACTCACTGCTGCATCAATCCATCCTACACATACACACACAGCTGCATAAATCCATCCTAAACACACACACACACACATACACACTGCTGCATCAATCCATCCTACACACACACACACACACAGGCATACGCTGCTGCCTCAATCCATACTACACACACACACACACACACAGACACACACACACAAACACTGCTTCATCAATCCATCCTACGCACACACAAACAGATATACAGCTGCCATAATCCATCCTACAGAAACACAAACACACACACTACTGCATCAATCCATCCTACACACATACACACTCACACACACACACAAACACTGCTGCATCAATCCATCCTAAACACACACACACACACACACACACACACACACTGCTGCATCAATCCATCCTACACACACACACACTGCTGCATCAAAACATCCTACACACACACACACACACACAGACACTACTGCATCAATCCATCCTACACACACACACACACACACACACTGCTGCATCAATCCATCCTACACACACACACAAACACACTGCTGCATCAATCCATCCTACACACACACACACACACAGACACAAACACAGACACACACTGCTGCATCAATCCATCCGACACACACACACACACTGCTGCATCAATCCATCCTACACACACGCACACACTCACATTGCTGCATCAATCCATCCTACACAAACACACAGACACACAAACACTGTTGCATCACTCCATCCTACACACACACACAGACACATATACACACCCACACACGCACTGCTGCATCAATCCATCCTACACATACACACACACACACACACACACACACACACTGCTTCATCAATATATCCTACACACACATACACACACACACACACTGCTGCATCAATCCATCCTACACACACACACACAAAGACACACACACACACACTGCTGCATCAAACCATTCTACAGACACACACACACACACATACACTGCTTCATCAATCCATTCTGCACACACACACACACACACTGCTGCATCAATCCATCCTACACATACACAGACAGCTGCATCAATCCATCCTACACACACACAAACACACACACACACACGCTGCTGCATCAATCCATCCTACACACACACACACACACTGCTGCATCAATCCATCCTACACACACACAAACACTCACACTCACTGCTGCATCAATCCATCCTACACATACACACACAGCTGCATAAATCCATCCTAAACACACACACACACACATACACACTGCTGCATCAATCCATCCTACACACACACACACACACACGCACACGCTGCTGCCTCAATCCATACTACACACACACACACACACACACAAACACTGCTTCATCAATCCATCCTACGCACACACAAACAGATATACAGCTGCCATAATCCATCCTACAGAAACACAAACACACACACTACTGCATCAATCCATCCTACACACATACACACTCACACACACACACAAACACTGCTGCATCAATCCATCCTGAACACACACACACACACACACACACACACTGCTGCATCAATCCATCCTACACACACACACTGCTGCATCAAAACATCCTACACACACACACACACACAGACACTACTGCATCAATCCATTCTACACACACACACACACACACACTGCTGCATCAATCCATCCTACACACACACAAACACACTGCTGCATCAATCCATCCTACACACACACACACACAGACACAAACACAGACACACACTGCTGCATCAATCCATCCGACACACACACACACACACTGCTGCATCAATCCATCCTACACACACGCACACACTCACATTGCTGCATCAATCCATCCTACACACACACACATACACACACTGCTGCATCAATCCATCGTACACACACACACACATACACACACGCACACACACACTGCTTCATCAATCCATCCTACACACACACACACACACACATACACAATGCTGCATCAATCCATCCTACACACACAAACACACACACACTGCTGCATCAATCCATCCTACACACACGCACACACACACACACACACTGCTGCATCAATCCATCCTACACACACAAACACACGCACACACGCTCACACTGCTGCATCCATCCATACTACACACACAGATACACGCACACACTGCTGCATCAATCCATCCGACACACACACACACACACACACACAGACACAAACACAGACACACACTGCTGCATCAATCCATCCGACACACACACACACACACACTGCTGCATCAATCCATCCTACACACACACAATCACATTGCTGCATCTATCCATCCTACACACACACACATACACACACTGCTGCAGCAATCCATCATACACACACACACACACATACACACACGCACACACACACTGCTTCATGAATCCATCCTACACACAAACACACACACATACACAATGCTGCATCAATCCATCCTACACACACACACACAAACACACACACACACGCACACACTGCTGCATCAATCTATTCTACACACAGAGATACACGCACGCACTGCAGCATCAATCCATACTACACACACACACACACACACACACACATACACACACACACACACACACACACACACACACACACACACACACAGACACACACAGACACAAACACCACACACACACTGCTGCATCAATCACTCCTACACACACACACACACACTGCTGCATCAATCAATCCTACACACACACACACACACACTGCTGCATCAATCCATTCTACACACAAACACACACACACACTGCTGCATCAATCCATCCTACACACACACCGACACACACTGCTGCATCAATCCATCCTACACACACACACACACACACACACACACTGCTGCATCAATCCATCCGACACACACACACACACACACAGACACAAACACAGACACACACTGCTGCATCAATCCATCCGACACACACACAAACACACACTGCTGCATCAATCCATCCTACACACACACAATCACATTGCTGCATCAATCCATCCTACACACACACACATACACACACTGCTGCAGCAATCCATCTTACACACACAGACACATACACTCACGCACACACACACTGCTTCATCAATCCATCCTACACACACACACACACACATACACAATGCTGCATCAATCCATCCTACACACACACACACACACACACACACACACACACACTGCATCAATCCATCCTACACACACAAACACACACACACACGCAAACACTGCTGCATCAATCTATTCTACACACAGAGATACACGCACACACTGCAGCATCAATCCATACTACACACACACACACACACACACACACTGCTGCATCAATCCATCCTAGTCACACACACACGCACTGCTGCATCAAACCATCCTACACACACACACACACACATAAACACACACACACACGCACTGCTGCATTATTCCATCCTACACACACTCACACAATGCTGCATCAATCCATCATACACACACACACAAACATACACACACACCACACACGCACATACACACACACACACACACACACACACACACACACACACACACACACACACACACACACACACACACACACACACACACACACACACACACACACACACACACACACTGCTGCATCAATCCATCCTACACACACACACACACACTGCTGCATCAATCCATCCTACACACACACACACACACACTGCTGCATCAATCCATTCTACACACAAACACACACACTCTCTGCTGCATCAATCCATTCTACACACAAACACACACACACTCTGCTGCATCGCTCCATCCTACACACGCACACGCACACACACACTGCTTCATCAATCCATCCTACACACACACACACACAAACACACACTGCTGTATCAATCCATCCTACACACACACAGACACACACTGCTGCATCAATCCATCCTACACACACACATACATACGCACACTGCTGCATCAATGAGTCCTATACACACACACACTGCTGCATCAATCTATCCTACACACACACACACACACAGGAGCATCAGTCCATCCAACACACAAACACACACACACACACACACACACACACACACACACACACACACACACACACACACACACACACACACACACACACACACACACACACACACACACACACACACACACACACACACACACACACACACACACACACACACACACACACACACAGCTTCATCAATAGATCCGACATAAAAAAACACACTATCACTGCTTCATCAATCCATCCTACACACACGCATACACACATACACACTGTCTAATCAATCCATCCTACACACACACACACACACACACACTGCTGCATCAATCCATCCTACACACACACACACACACACACACTGCTGCATCAATCCATACTACACACACAGACACACGCACACACTGCTGCATCAATCCATACTACACACACACACACACACACACACACACACACACAATCCTGCATCAATCCATCCTACGCACAGACACACACACTGCTGCATCAATCCATCCTACACACACACACACACACACACACTGTTGCATCACTCCATCCTACACACACACACACACACACACACACACATACACACACACACACTGCTGCATCAATCCATCCTACACACACTCACACAATGCTGCATCAATCCATCATACACACACACACACACACACACACACACACACACACACACACACACACACACACACACACACACACACACACACACACACACACACACACACACCCACACCCCCCCCCCCACACACACACACACACACACACACATACACTGCTGCAACAATCCATCCTACACACACACACACACACAC
>JANJGN010000285.1:200000-212500 GCA_026770705.1 Isurus oxyrinchus | reverse complement strand
CACACACACACACACACACACAGCTGCATCAATCCATCCTACACACACAAACACACACACAAACGCACACACTGCTGCATCAATCCATACTACACACACTGATACACGCACACACTGCTGCATCAATCCATACTACACACACAGATACATGCACACACACACACAGCTGCATCAATCCATCCTAGACACACACACACACACACTGCTGCATCAATCCATCCTACACACACTCACACAATGCTTCATGAATCCATCATACACACACACACACACACACACACACACACACACACTGCTGCATCAATCCATCCTACACACACACACACACACTGCTGCATCAATCCATCCTACACACACAAACACACACATACACACACACAGAAGCACTGCTGCATCAATCCATCCTACACACACACACACACACACACACACTGCTGCATCAAGCCATTCTACACACACACACACACACACACACACACACACACACACACACACACACACACACACTGCTGTATCAAACCATCCTACACACAAACACACACACACACACTGCTGCATCAAGCCATACTACACACAAATACAGGCACGCTCTGCTGCATCACTCCATCCTACACACACACACGCACACACACACTGCTTCATCAATCCATCCTACACACACGCACGCACACACACACTGCTTCATCAATCCATCCTACACACACACACACACACACACACACACACACACACACACACACACACACACACACACACACACACACACACACACACACACACACACACACACACACACACACACTGCTGTATCAATCCATCCTACACACAAACACAAACACACACTTCTGCATCAATCCATCGGGGACACACACACACACACACACACACTGCTGCATCAATCCATCCTACACACACACACACACACACTGCTGCATCAATCCATCCTACACACACAAACACACACACACACGCACACACTGCTGCATCAATCCATACTACACACAAAGATACACGCACACACTGCAGCATCAATCCATCCTAGACACACCCACACACACACTGCTGAATCAATCCATCCTACACACAAAGACACACACACACACATACACACACACACACACGCACTGCTGCATCAATCCATCCTACACACACTCACACAATGCTGCATCAATCCATCATACACACACACACACACACACACACACACACACACACACACACACACACACACACACACACACACACACACACACACACACACACACACACACACACACACACACACACACACAGACACTGCTGCATCAATCCATCCTACACACACACACACACTCACATTGCTGCATCAATACATCCTACACACACAAACGCACACACACACACACACACACACACACACACACGCACACGCACACGCACACGCACACGCACACACACACACACACAGCTGCATCACTCCATCCTACACACACACAGACACACACTGCTGCATCAATCCATCCTACACACACACACACACACACACACACACACACACACACTGCTGTATCAATCCACCCTACACACAAACACAAACTCACACTTCTGCATCAATCCATCGTACGCACACACACACACGGACACACACACTGCTTCATCAATCCATCCTACATACACTCACACACACACTGCTGCATCAATCCATCCTACACACACACACACTGCTGCATAAAACCATCCGACACACACACACACACAGACACTACTGCATCAATCCATCCTACACACACACACACACACTGCTGCATCAATCCATCCTTCACACACACAAATACACTGCTGCATCAATCCATCCTACACACACACACACACACACAGACACAAACACAGACACACACTGCTGCATCAATCCATCCGACACACACACACACACACTGCTGCATCAATCCATCCTACACACACACACACACTCACATTGCTGCATCAATCCATCCTACACACACACACATACACACACTGCTGCATCAATCCATCGTACACACACACATACATACACACACGCACACACACACAGCTTCATCAATCCATCCTACACACTCACACACACACATACACAATGCTGCATCAGTCCATCCTACACACACGCACACACACACACACACACTGCTTCATCAATCCATCCTACACACACAAACACACACACACACGCACACACTGCTGCATCAATCCATACTACACACACAGATACACGCACACACTGCAGCATCAATCCATTATACACACGCACACACACACACACACACACACACACACACACACACACACACTGCTGCATCAATCCATCCTACACACACACACGTACACACACTGCTGCATCAATCCATCGTACACACACACACACATACACACACGTACACACACACTGCTTCATCAATCCATCCTACACACACACACAGACATACACAATGCTGCATCAATCCATCCTACACACACACACACACACACACTGCTGCATCAATCCATCCTACACACACGCACACACACACACACACACACACACACACAGCTGCATCAATCCATCCTACACACACAAACACACACACAAACGCACACACTGCTGCATCAATCCATACTACACACACTGATACACGCACACACTGCTGCATCAATCCATACTACACACACAGATACATGCACACACACACACTGCTGCATCAATCCATCCTAGACACACACACACACACACTGCTGCATCAATCCATCCTACACACACTCACACAATGCTTCATGAATCCATCATACACACACACACACACACACTGCTGCATCAATCCATCCTACACACACACACACACACTGCTGCATCAATCCATCCTACACACACAAACACACACATACACACACACAGAAGCACTGCTGCATCAATCCATCCTACACAACTCACACATTGCTGCATCAATCCATCATACACACACACACACAAACACACACACACACACACACACACACACACACACACACACACACACACACACACACACACACACACACACACACACTGCTGCATCAATCCATCCTACACACACACACACACACACACACACTGCTGCATTAATCCATTCTACACACAAACACACACACGCTCTGCTGCATCACTCCATCCTATACACACACACGCACACACACACTGCTTCATCAATTCCTCCTACACACACACACGCACACACACACTGCTTCATCAATCCATCCTACACACACACAGACATAAAACACACACACACACACACACACACACTGCTGTATCAATCCATCCTACACACAAACACAAACACACGCTTCTGCATCAATCCATCCTACACACACACACACACTGCTGCATCAATCCATCCTGCACACACACACTCACACTGCTGCATCAATCCATCCTATACACACACATAAATACGCAAACTGCTGCATCAATGAATCCTATACACACACACACTGCTGCATCAATCTATCCTACGCACGCACACACACACACAAACACACACACACACAGGAGCATCAGTCCATCCTACGCACACACACAGCTTCATCAATAGATCCGACATACAAACACACACCATCACTTCTTCATCAATCCATCCTACACACACGCATACACACATACACATTGTCTAATCAATCCATCCTACACACAGACACACACACACACTGCTGCATCAATCCATCCTACACACACACACACACACACTGCTGCATCAAACAATCCTACACACACACACACACACACAGACACTACTGCATCAATCCATCCTACACACACACACACACACACACACACACACTGCTGCATCAATCCATCGTACACACACAAACACACTGCTGCATCAAGCCATACTACACACACACACACACACACACACAGACACAAACACAGACACACACTGCTGCATCAATCCATCCGACACACACAAACAGACTCTGCTGCATCAATCCATCCTACACACACACACACACACTCACATTGCTGCATCAATCCATCCTACCCACACACACATACACACACTGCTGCATCAATCCATCGGACACACACACACACACACACACACACTGCTGCATCAATCCATCCTGCACACACGCACACACACACACACACACTGCTGCATCAATCCATCCTACACACACAAACACACACACACACGCACACACTGCTGCATCAATGAATACTGCACACAAAGATACACGCACACACTGCAGCATCAATCCATCCTAGACACACACACACACACACTGCTGCATCAATCCATCCTACACTCACACACACACACATACACACACACACACGCACTGCTGCATCAATCCATCCTACACACACTCACACAATGCTGCATCAGTCCATCATACACACACACACACACACACACACACACACACACACACACACACACACACACACAAACACACACCCACACACACACACACACACACACACACACACACACACACACACACACACACACACACATACACTGCTGCATCAATCCATCCTACACACACACACACACTCACATTGCTGCATCAATCCATCCTACCCACACAAACGCACACACACACACACACACTGCTGCATCAATCCATCCTACACACACAAACACATACACACACGCACACACTGCTGCATCAATCCATACTACACACACAGATACACGCACACACTGCAGCATCAATCCATACTACACACACACACACACACACACACACACACACATTGCTGCATCAATCCATCCTACACACACACACACACACACACACACACACACACACACACACACACACACACACACACACACACACACACACACACACACACTGCTGCATGAAGCCATCCTACACACACACACTGCTGCATCAATCCATCCTACACACACACACACACAGACTGCTGCATCAATCCATTGTACACACACTCACAGAATGCTGCATCATTCCATCATACACACACAAACACACGCGCACACACTCTGCTTCATCAATCCATCCTACACATACACACACACACACACACACACTGCTGCTTCAATCCATCCTACAAACACACTGACACACACTGCTGCATGAATCCATCCTACACACACACACACACACACTGCATCAATCCATCCTACACACACACACACACACACACACTGCTGCATCAATCCATTGTACACACAGACACACACACACTCTGCTGCATCACTCCATCCTACACACACACACACACACACACACGCACACACTGCTGCATCAATGAATACTACACACAAAGATACACGCACACACTGCAGCATCAATCCATCCTAGACACACACACACACACACTGCTGCATCAATCCATCCTACACACACACACACACACATACACACACAAACACACACACACACACACACACACACACACACACACACACACACACACACACACACACACACACACACACACACACACACACACACACACACACACACACTGCTGCATCAATCCATCCTACACACACACACACACTCACATTGCTGCATCATTCCATCCTACACACACACACACACACTGCTGCATCAATCCATCCTACACACACACACACACACACACACTGCTGCATCAATCCATTGTACACACAGACACACACACACTCTGCTGCATCACTCCATCCTACACACACACACACACACACACACTGCTGCATCAATGCATCCTACATACACAAACACACACACACACGCACACACTGCTGCATCAATCCATACTACACACACAGATACACGCAGACACTGCAGCATCAATCCATACTACACACACACACACTCACATTGCTGCATCAATCCATCCTACACACACACACGTACACACACTGCTGCATCAATCCATCGTGCACACACACACACATACACACACGCACACACACACTGCTTCATCAATCCATCCTACACACACACACACGCACTCACATTGCTGCATCAATCCATCCTACACACACACACGAACACACACTGCTGCATCAATCCATCGTGCACACACACACACATACACACACGCACACACACACTGCTTCATCAATCCATCCTACACACACACACACACATACACAATGCTGCATCAATCCATCCTACACACACACACACACACACACACACACTGCTGCATCAATCCATCCTACACACACACACACACACACACACACACACACACACACACACAGCTGCATCAATCCATCCTACACTCACAAACACACACACACACGCACACACTGCTGCATCAATCCATACTACACACACACACACACACACACACACACACACACACACACGCACACACTGCTGCATCAATCCATACTACACACACACACACACACACACACACACACAGCTGCATCAATCCATCCTACACACACAAAGACACACACACACACACACACACACTGCTGCATCAATCCATCCTACACACACACACACACACACACACACACACACACACAGACACAGCTGCATCAATCCATCCTACACACACAAACACACAAACACACTCACACAATGCTGCATCAATCCATCATACACACACACACACACACAGACACACACACACACACACACAGACACACACACACACACACACACACACACACACACACATACACACACACACACACACACACACACACACACACAGACTGCTGCATCAATCCATCCTACACACACACACACACACTGCTGCATCAATCCATCCTGCACACACGCACACACACATACACACACACACACGCACTGCTGCATCAATCCATTCTACACAACTCACACAATGCTGCATCAATCCATCATACACACACACACACAAACACACACACACACACACACACACACACACACACACACACACACACACAAACACACACCCACACACACACTGCTGCATCAATCCATCCTACACACACACACACACACACACACTGCTGCATCAATCCATTCTACACACAAACACACACACGCTCTGCTGCATCACTCCATCCTACACACACACACGCACACACACACTGCTTCATCAATCCATCCTACACACACGCACGCACACACACACTGCTTCATCAATCCATCCTACACACACACACACACACACACACACACACACACACACACACACACACACACACACACACACACACACACACACACACACACACACACACACACACACACACACACACACACTGCTGTATCAATCCATCCTACACACAAACACAAACACACACTTCTGCATCAATCCATCCTGCACACACACACTCACACTGCTGCATCAATCCATCCTACACACACACACACACACACACAAACACACACTGCTTCATCAATCCATCCTATACCCACACATACATACGCAAAATGCTGCATCAGTGAATCCTATACACACACACACTGCTGCATCAATCTATCCTACACACACACACACACACACACACACAGGAGCATCAGTCCATCCTACACACACACACGCACACACACAGCTTCATCAATAGATCCGACATACAAACACACACCATCACTGCTTCATCAATCCATCCTACACACATACACACTGTCTAATCAATCCATCCTATACACACACACACACACACACTGCTGCATCAAATCATTCTACACACACACACACACACAGACACTACTGCTGCATCAATCCATCGTACACACACAAACACACTGCTGTATCAATCCATCCTACACACACACACACACACACACACACACACACACACACACACACACACACACACACACACACACACACACACACACACACAGACACACAGACACAAACACAGACACACACTGCTGCATCAATCCATCCGACACACACACACAGGCACTGCTGCATCAATCCATCCTACACACACTCACACACTCACATTGCTGCATCAATCCATCCTACCCACACACACATACATACACTGCTGCATCAATCTATCGGACACACACACATACACACACACACACTGCTGCATCAATCCATCGTACACACACGCACACACACACACACACACACACTGCTGCATCAATCCATCCTACACACATAAACACACACACAGACGCCCACACTGCTGCAACAATCCATACTACACAGAAAGATACACGCACACACTGCAGCATCAATCCATCCTAGACACACCCACACACACACTGCTGAATCAATCCATCCTACACACACACACACACACACACACACACATACACACACACACACGCGCACTGCTGCATCAATCCATCCTACACACACTCACACAATGCTGCATCAATCCATCATACACACACACACACACACACACACACACACACACACACAAACACACACACGCACACACACACAAACACACACACACACACACACACACACTGCTGCATCAATCCATCCTACACACACACACACACTCACATTGCTGCATCAATCCATCCTACACACACAAACGCACACACACACACACACACACACACACACACACACACACACACACACACACACACACACACACACACACACACACACACACTGCTGCATCACTCCATCCTACACACACACAGACACACACTGCTGCATCAATCCATCCTACACACACACACACACACACACACACACACACACACTGCTGTATCAATCCACCCTACACACAAACACAAACTCACACTTCTGCATCAATCCATCGTACGCACACACACACACGGACACACACACTGCTTCATCAATCCATCCTACATACACTCACACACACACACTGCTGCATCAATCCATCCTACACACACACAGACACACACTGCTGCATCAATCCATCCTACACACACACACACTGCTGCATCAAACCATCCGACACACACACACACACAGACACTACTGCATCAATCCATCCTACACACACACAGACACACTGCTGCATCAATCCATCCTTCACACACACAAATACACTGCTGCATCAATCCATCCTACACACACACACAAACACACACACACACACACACACACACACACACACACACACACACACACACACACACACACACACACACACACACACACACACACACACACACACACACACACACACACACACACACACACAGAAACACACACACACACTGTTGCATCAATCCATCCTAAACACACACACACAATCACATTGCTGCATCAATCCATCCTACACACACACACGTACACACACTGCTGCATCAATCCATCGTACACACACACACACATACACACACGCACACACACACTGCTTCATCAATCCATCCTACACACACACACAGACATACACAATGCTGCATCAATCCATCCTACACACACACACACACACACTGCTGCATCAATCCATCCTACACACACGCACACACACACACACACACACACACAGCTGCATCAATCCATCCTACACACACAAACACACACACACACGCACACACTGCTGCATCAATCCATACTACACACACAGATACACGCACACACTGCTGCATCAATCCATACTACACACACAGATACATGCACACACTGCAGCATCAATCCATACTACACACACACACACACACACACTGCTGCATCAATCCATCCTAGACACACACACACACACACACTGCTGCATCATAACATCCTACACACACTCACACAATGCTGCATCAATCCATCCTACACACACACAAACACACACACACACACACACACACACACACACACACACACACACACACACACACACACACACACACACACACACACACACACACACACACACACACACACACACACACACACACACACACTGCTGCATCAATCCATCCAACACACACACACACACACATAGACACACACAGACGCACTGCTGCATCAATCCATCCTACACACACACAAATACACTGCTGCATCAATCTATCCTACACACACACACACACACACACACAGACACAAACACAGACACACGCTGCTGCATCAATCCATCCGACACACACACACACACACACACACACTGCTGCATCAATCCATCCTACACAGACTCACATTGCTGCATCAATCCATCCTACACACACACACATACACACACTGCTGCATCAATCCATCGTACACACACACACACATACACACACGCACACACACACTGCTTCATCAATCCATCCTACACACACACACACACACATACACAATGCTGCATCATTCCATCCTACACACACGCACACACACACACACACACACACACTGCTGCATCAATCCATCCTACACACACAAACACACAGACACACGCACACACTGCTGCATCAATCCATACTACACACACAGATACACGCACACACTGCAGCATCAATCCATACTATACACGCACACACACACACACACACACACTGCTGCATCAATCCATCCTAGACACACACACACACACACACACACACTGCTGCATCAATCCATCCTACACACACACACACACAAATACACACACACACACACACACGCACTGCTGCATCAATCCATACTACACACACTCACACAATGCTGCATCAATCCATCATATACACACACACACACACACACACACACACACACACACACACACACACACACACACACACACACACACACACACACACACTGCTGCATCAATCCATCCTACACACACACACACACTCACATTGCTGCATCAATCCATGCTACACACACACTCGTACACACACTGCTGCATCAATCCATCGTACGCACACACACACATACACACACGCACACACACACTGCTTCATCAATCCATCCTACACACACACACAGACATACACAATGCTGCATCAATCCATCCTACACACACACACACACACACACACACACACACACACACACACACACACACACACACACACACACACACACACACACACACACACACACACACACACACACACACTGCTGCATCAATCCATCCTACACACACACACACACTGCTGCATTAATCCATTCTACACACAAACACTCACACGCTCTGCTGCATCACTCCATCCTATACACACGCACGCACACACACACTGCTTCATCAATCCATCCTACACACACACACGCACACACACACTGCTTCATCAAACCATCCTACACACACACACACACACACACACACACACACACACACACACACACACACACACACACACACACACACACACACACACACACACACACACACACACACACACACACACACACACACACACTGCTGTATCAATCCATCCTACACACAAACACAAACACACACTTCTGCATCAATCCATCCTACACACACGCACACAATGCTGCATCCATCCATCCTGCACACACACACTCACACTGCTGCATCAATCCATCTTATACACACACATACATACGCAAACTGCTGCATCAATGAATCCTATACACACACACACTGCTGCATCAATCTATCCTACGCAGACACACACACACACACACACACACACACACACAGGAGCATCAGTCCATCCTACACACACACACGCACACACACAGCTTCATCAATAGATCCGACATACAAACACACACCATCACTGCTTCATCAATCCATCCTACACACACGCATACACACATACACACTGTCTAATCAATCCATCCTACACACACACACACACACACACACACACACGCACACTGCTGCATCAATCCATCCTACACACACACACACACACACTGCTGCATCAAACAATCCTACACACACACACACACACACAGACACTACTGCATCAATCCATCCTACACACACACACACACACACACACACTGCTGCATCAATCCATCGTACACACACAAACACACTGCTGCATCAAGCCATCCTACACACACACACAAACACACACAGACACAAACACAGACACACACTGCTGCATCAATCCATCCGACACACACACACAGACTCTGCTGCATCAATCCATCCTAAACACACACACACACTCACATTGCTGCATCAATCCATCCTACCCACACACACATACACACACTGCTGCATCTATCCATCCTGCACACACGCACACACACACACACACACTGCTGCATCAATCCAACCTACACACACAAACACACACACACACACACTGCTGCATCAATGAATACTACACACAAAGATAGACGCACACACTGCAGCATCAATCCATCCTAGACACACACACACACACACTGCTGCATCAATCCATCCTACACACACACACACACACATACACACACACACACACACGCACTGCTGCATCAATCCATCCTACACACACACACACAATGCTGCATCAATTATCATACACACACACACACACACACACACACACACACACACACACACACACACACACACATACATTGCTGCATCAATCCATCCTACACACACACACACACTCACATTGCTGCATCAATCCATCCTACACACACAAACGCACACACACACACACACACACACTGCTGCATCAATCCATCCTACACACACAAGCACACACACACACGCACACACTGCTGCATCAATCCA
>JANJGN010000285.1:190000-195000 GCA_026770705.1 Isurus oxyrinchus | reverse complement strand
CACACAAAGATACACGCACACACTGCAGCATCAATCCATTCTAGACACACACACACACACTGCTGCATCAATCCATCCTACACACACACACACACACATACACACACACACACACACGCACTGCTGCATCAATCCATCCTACACACACACACACAATGCTGCATCAATTATCATACACACACACACACACACACACACACACACACACACACACACACACACACACACACACACACACACACACACACACACACACACACACACACACACACACACACACACATACATTGCTGCATCAATCCATCCTACACACACACACACACTCACATTGCTGCATCAATCCATCCTACACACACAAGCACACACACACACGCACACAATGCTGCATCAATCCATACTACACACACAGATACACGCACACACTGCAGCATCAATCCATACTACACACACACACACACACACACACACACACACTGCTGCATCAATCCATCCAAGAGGCACACACACACACTGCTGCATCAAACCATCCTACACACACACACACACACACACACACACACACACACACACACACACACACACACACACACACACACACACACACACACACACACACACACACACATGCACACACACACACACACACACACACACACACTGCTGCACGAATCCATCCTACACACACACAGACACACACTGCTGCAACAATCCATCCTACACGCACACACACACACACACTGCTGCATCAATCCATTGTACACACAGACACACACACACTCTGCTGCATCACTCCATCCTACACACACACACACACACACACACACTGTTGCATTAATCCATCCTACACAAACACACACACACACATACACGCACTGCTGTATCAATCCATCCTACACACACTCACAGAATGCTGCATCATTCCATCATACACACACACACACACGCACACACACTGCTGCTTCAATCCATCCTACAAACACACTGAAACACACAGCTGCATGAATCCATCCTACACACACACACACACACTGCTGCATCAATCCATCCTACACACACACACACACACACACTGCTGCTTCAATCCATTGTACACACAGACACACACACATTCTGCTGCATCACTCCATCCTACACACACACACACACACACACACACACACACTGCTGCATCAATCCATACTACAAACACACAGACACACACTGCTGCATCAATCCATCCTACACACACAAATACACACACACACGCACACACTGCTGCATCAATGAATACTACACACAAAGATACACGCACACACTGCAGCATCAATCCATCCTAGACACACACACACACACACTGCTGCATCAATCCATCCTACACACACACACACACACACATACACACACACACACACGCACTGCTGCATCAATCCATCCTACACACACTCACACAATGCTGCATCAATCCATCATACACACACACACACACACACACACACACACACACACACACACACACACACACACACACACACAGACAAACACACACACACACACACACACACACACACACACACACACTCACACACACACACACACACACACACACACACACACACTGCTGCATCAATCCATCCTACACACACACACACACTCACATTGCTGCATCAATCCATCCTACACACACAAACGCACACACACACACACACACTGCTGCATCAATCCATACTAAACACACACAGATACATGCACACACTGCAGCATCAATCCATACTACACACACACACACACACACACACACACACACACACACACACACACACACACACACACACACACACACACACACACACACACACACACACACACACACACACACACACACACACACACACACTGCTGCATCAATCCATCCAAGACGCACACACACACACTGCTGCATCAAACCATCCTACACACACATACACACACACACACACACACTGCTGCATTAATCCATCCTGCACACACTCACACACTGCAGCATCAATCCATACTACACACACACACACACACACACACACACACACACAAACACACACACACACACACACACACACACACACACACAGACACACACACACACACACACACACACTGCTGCATGAATCCATCCTACACACACACACACACACACACACACACTGCTGCATCAATCCATCCTACACACACACACAGACATACACAATGCTGCATCAATCCATTGTACACACAGACAAACACACTCTGCTGCATCACTCCATCCTACACACACACACACACACACACACACACACACACACTGCTGCATCAATCCATCCTACACACACAAACACACACACACACGCACACACTGCTGCATCAATCCATACTACACACACAGATACACGCACACACTGCAGCATCAATCCATACTACACACACACACACACACACACACACTGCTGCATCAATCCATCCTAGACACACACACAGACACTGCTGCATCAAACCATCCTACACACACACACGCACACACACACACACACACTCACACACACACGCACTGCTGCATCAATCCATCCTACACACACTCACAGAATGCTGCATCAATCCATCATACACACACACACACACACGCACACACACTCTGCATCATCAATCCATCCTACACATACACACACACACACACACTGCTGCTTCAATCCATCCTACAAACACACAGACACACACTGCTGCATCAATCCATCCTACACACACACACACACACACACACTGCTGCATCAATCCATCCTACACACACACACACACACACACACTGCTGCATCAATCCATTGTACACACAGACACACACACAGTCTGCTGCATCACTCCATCCTACACACACACACACACACACACACACACTGCTGCATCAATCCATCCTACACACACAAACACACACACACACGCACACACTGCTGCATCAATCCATACTACACACACAGATACACGCACACACTGCAGCATCAATCCATAATACACACACACACACACACACATACACTGCTGCATCAATCCATCCTAGACACACACACAGACACTGCTGCATCAAACCATCCGACACACACATAAACACACACACACACACACACACACACACACACACACACACACACACACACACACACACACACACACACACACACACACACACACACACACACACACACACACACACACACTGCTGCTTCAATCCATCCTACAAACAAACAGACACACACTGCTGCATCAATCCATCCTACACACACACACACACACACACACACACACACACTGCTGTATCATTCCATCCTACACACAAACACAAACTCACACTTCTGCATCAATCCATCCTACACACACACACACACACACACACACTGCTGCATCAATCCATCCTGCACACACACACTCACACTGCTGCATAAATCCATCCTACACACACACACACACACACACACACACACACACACACACACACACACACACACACACACACACACACACACACAAACACACACTGCTGCATCAATCCATCCTATACACACACATACATACGCACACTGCTGCATCAATGAATCCTATACACACACACACTGCTGTATCAATCTATCCTACACACACACACACACACACACACACACACACACACACACAGGAGCATCAGTCCATCCTACACACACACACACACACACACACTGCTGCATCAATCCATCCTATACACACACACACACACACACACACACACACACACACTTTTGTATCAATCCATCCTACACACAAACACAAACTCACACTTCTGCATCAATCCATCCTACACACACACACACACACACACACACACACACTGCTGCATCAATCCATCCTGCACACACACACTCACACTGCTGCATCAATCCATCCTACACACACACACACACACACACACACACACAAACACACACTGCTGCATCAATCCATCCTATACACACACATACATACGCACACTGCTGAATCAATGAATCCTATACACACAAACTGCTGCATCAATCTATCCTACACACACACACACACACACACACACACAGGAGCATCAATCCATCCTATACACACACATACATATGCAAACTGCTGCATCAATGAATCCTATACACACACACACTGCTGCATCAATCTATCCTACGCAGACACACACACACACACACACACACACACAGGAGCATCAGTCCATCCTACACACACACACGCACACACACAGCTTCATCAATAGATCCGACATACAAACACACACCATCACTGCTTCATCAATCCATCCTACACACACGCATACACACATACACACTGTCTAATCAATCCATCCTACACACACACACACACACACACACACTGCTGCATCAAACAATCCTACACACACACACACAGACACTACTGCATCAATCCATCCTACACACACACACACACACACACACAGCTGCATCAATCCATCGTACACACACAAACACACTGCTGCATCAAGCCATCCTACACACACATACACACACACAGACACAAACACAGACACACACTGCTGCATCAATCCATCCGACACACACACACAGACTCTGCTGCATCAATCCATCCTAAGCACACACACACACTCACATTGCTGCATCAATCCATCCTACCCACACACACATACACACACTGCTGCATTAATCCATCCTGCACACACGCACACACACACACACACACACACTGCTGCATCAATCCAACCTACACACACAAACACACAAACACACGCACACATTGCTGCATCAATGAATACTACACAAAAAGATACACGCACACACTGCAGCATCAATCCATACTACACACACACACACACACACACACACACACACTGCTGCATCAATCCATCCAAGAGGCACACACACACACTGCTGCATCAAACCATCCTACACACACACACACACACACACACACACACACACACACACACACACACACACACACACACATGCACACACACACACACACACACATGCACA
>JANJGN010000285.1:177500-180000 GCA_026770705.1 Isurus oxyrinchus | reverse complement strand
ATACACACAGACAGACACACACACACACACACACACAGGAGCATCAGTCCATCCTACACACACACACACACACACACACACACACACAGCTTCATCAATAGATCCGACATACAAACACACACCATCACTGCTTCATCAATCCATCCTACACACACGCATACACACATACACACTGTCTAATCAATGCATCCTACACACACACACACACACACACACACACACACACACTGCTGCATCAATCCATCCTACACACACACACAAACACACACACTGCAACATCAATCCATACTACACTCACAGACACACGCACACTGTTGCACCACTCCATCCTACACACACACACACACACACACACATACACACACACACACACGCACTGCTGCATCAATCCATCCTACACACACTCACACAATGCTGCATCAATCCATCATACACACACACACACACACACACGCAAACGCACACGCACACGCACACGCACACACACACACACACACTGCTGCATCAATCCATCCTACACACACACAGACTCTGCTGCATCAAGCCATTCTACACACAAACACACACACACTCTGCTGCATCACTCCATCCTACACACACACACACACGCACGCACACATTGCTTCATCAATCCATCCTACACACACACACACACACACACACACACACACACACACAGACACACACACACACACACACACACACTGCTGCTCAATCCATCCTACACACACACACACAGACTCTGCTGCATCAATCCATTCTACACACAAACACACACACACTCTGCTGCATCACTCCATCCTACACAAACACACGCACACACACACACACACACACTGCTGCATCAATCCATCCTACACACACACAGACACACACTAATGCATCAATCCATCCTACACACACACACATACACACACAGACACTGCTGTATCAATCCATCCTTCATACAAACACAAACTCACACTTCAGCATCAATCCATCCTACACACACACACACACACGGACACACACACACACACACACACACACACACACACACACACACACACACACACACACACACACACACACACACACACACACACACACACACACACACACTGCTGCATGAATCCATCCTACACACACACACACACACACTGCTGCATCAATCCATCCTACACACACACACACTGCTGCATCAATCCATTGTACACACAGACAAACACACTCTGCTGCATCACTCCATCCTACACACACACACACACACACACACACACACTGCTGCATCAATCCATCCTACACACACAAACACACACACACACACGCACACACTGCTGCATCAATCCATACTACACACACAGATACACGCACACACTGCAGCATCAATCCATACTACACACACACACACACACACTGCTGCATCAATCCATCCTAGACACACACACAGACACTGCTGCAACAAACCATCCTACACACACACACGCACACACACACACGCACACACACACACACACACGCACTGCTGCATCAATCCATCCTACACACACTCACAGAATGCTGCATCAATCCATCATACACACACACACACACACACGCACACTCACTCTGCTTCATCAATCCATCCTACACATACACACACACACACACACACTGCTGCTTCAATCCATCCTACAAACACACAGACACACACTGCTGCATCAATCCATCCTACACACACACACACACACACACACACACTGCTGCATCAATCCATCCTACACACACACACACACACACACACACTGCTGCATCAATCCATTGTACACACAGACACACACACAGTCTGCTGCATCACTCCATCCTACACACAAACACACACACACACACACACTGCTGCATCAATCCATCCTACACACACAAACACACACACACACGCACACACTGCTGCATCAATCCATACTACACACACAGATACACACACACACTGCAGCATCAATCCATACTACACACACACACACACACACACACACACTGCTGCATCAATCCATCCTAGACACACACACAGACACTGCTGCATCAAACCATCCGACACACACACACACACACACACACACACACACACACACACACACACACACACACACACACACACACACACACACACACACACACACTGCTGCTTCAATCCATCCTACAAACAAACAGACACACACTGCTGCATCAATCCATCCTACACACACACACACACACACACACACACACACACACACACACACACACACACACACACACACACACACACACACACACACACACACACACTGCTGTATCATTCCATCCTACACACAAACACAAACTCACACTTCTGCATCAATCCATCCTACACACACACACACACACACACACTGCTGCATCAATCCATCCTGCACACACACACTCACACTGCTGCATAAATCCATCCTACACACACACACACACACACACACACACACACACACACACACACACAAACACACACTGCTGCATCAATCCATCCTAT
>JANJGN010000285.1:152500-155000 GCA_026770705.1 Isurus oxyrinchus | reverse complement strand
ATCAATCCATTGTACACACAGACAAACACACTCTGCTGCATCACTCCATCCTACACACACACACACACACACACACACACACTGCTGCATCAATCCATCCTACACACACAAACACACACACACGCACACACTGCTGCATCAATCCATACTACACACACAGATACACGCACACACTGCAGCATCAATCCATACTACACACACACACACACAAACACACACACTGCTGCATCAATCCATCCTAGACACACACACAGACACTGCTGCATCAAACCATCCTACACACACACACACACACACACACACACACACACACACACACACACACACACACACACACACACACACACACACACTGCTGCATCAATCCATCCTACACACACACTCACACACACTGCTGCATCAATCCATCCTACACACAAACACACACACACTGCTGCATCAATCCATTGTACACACACACAAACACACTCTGCTGCATCACTCCATCCTACACACACACACACACACACACACACACTGCTGCATCAATCCATCCTACACACACAAACACACACACACGCACACACTGCTGCATCAATCCATACTACACACACAGATACACGCACACACTGCAGCATCAATCCATACTACACACACACACACACAAACACACACACTGCTGCATCAATCCATCCTAGACACACACACAGACACTGCTGCATCAAACCATCCTACACACACACACACACACACACACACACACACTCACACACACACACACACACACACACACACACACACACACACACACACACACACACACACACACACACACGCACTGCTGCATCAATCCATCCTACACACTCTCACAGAATGCTGCATCAATCCATCATACACACACACACACACGCACACACACTCTGCTTCATCAATCCATCCTACACATACACACACACACACACTCACTGCTGCTTCAATCCATCCTACAAACACACAGACACACACTGCTGCATCAATCCATCCTACACACACACACACACACACACACTGCTGCATCACTCCATCCTACACACACACACACACACACTGCTGCATCAATCCATTGTACACACAGACACACACACACTCTGCTGCATCACTCCATCCTACACACACACACACACACACATACACACACACTGCTGCATCAATCCATCCTACACACACAAACACACACACACACACAAACACTGCTGCATCAATCCATACTACACACACAGATACACGCACACACTGCTGCATCAATCCATCCTAGACACACACACAGACACTGCTGCATCAACCATCCGACACACACACACACACACACACACACACACACACACACACACACACACACACACACACACACACACACACACACACACACACACACACACACACACACACACACACACACACACACACACACACACACACTGCTGCATCAATCCATACTACGCACACAGATACACGCACACACTGCAGCATCAATCCATACTACACACACACACACACACACACACACACACTGCTGCATCAATCCATCCTAGACACTCACACAGACACTG
This sequence comes from Isurus oxyrinchus, assembly GCA_026770705.1. Lineage (NCBI taxonomy): Eukaryota > Metazoa > Chordata > Chondrichthyes > Lamniformes > Lamnidae > Isurus > Isurus oxyrinchus. The sequence continues at coordinate 153,432 of JANJGN010000285.1, read as the reverse complement.
CTGCATCAAACCATCCTACACACACACACGCACACACACACACACACACACACACACACGCACGCACTGCTGCATCAATCCATCCTACACACACTCACAGAATGCTGCATCAATCCATCATACACACACACTCACACACATGCACACACACTCTGCTTCATCAATCCATCCTACACATACACACACACACACACACACTGCTGCTTCAATCCATCCTACAAACACACAGACACACACTGCTGCATCAATCCATCCTACACACACACACACACACACACACTGCTGCATCAATCCATCCTACACACACACACACACACACACACTGCTGCATCAATCCATTGTACACACAGACACACACACACTCTGCTGCATCACTCCATCCTACACACACACACACACACACACACACTGCTGCATCAATCCATCCTACACACACAAACACACACACACACGCACACACTGCTGCATCAATCCATACTACACACACAGATACACGCACACACTGCAGCATCAATCCATACTACACACACACACACACACTGCTGCATCAATCCATCCTAGACACACACACAGACACTGCTGCATCAAACCATCCGACACACACACACACACACACACACACACACACACACACACACACACACACACACACACACACACACACACACACACACACACACACACACACACACACACACACACAGCTGCTTCAATCCATCCTACAAACAAACAGACACACACTGCTGCATCAATCCATCCTACACACACACACACACACACACACACACACACACACACACACACACACACACACTGCTGTATCATTCCATCCTACACACAAACACAAACTCACACTTCTGCATCAATCCATCCTACACACACTGCTGCATCAATCCATCCTGCACACACACACTGACACTGCTGCATAAATC
>JANJGN010000285.1:77500-90000 GCA_026770705.1 Isurus oxyrinchus | reverse complement strand
CACACACACACACACACACACACACACACACACACACACACACACACACACACACACACACACACACACTGCTGCATCAATGCATCCTATACACACACACACTGCTGCATCAAACCATCCTACACACACAGACACACGTACACACACACACGCACTGCTGCATCAATCCATCCTACACACACACACACACACACACACAGACACACACACACACACACACACACACACACACACACACACACACACACACACACACACACACACACACACACACACACACACACACTGCTTCATCAATACATCCTACACACACACACACACAGCTGCATCAAACCATCCTACAGAAAGACACACACACACATTGCTGCATCCATCATTCCTACACACTCACACACAAACACACACACTCACACTGCTGCATCAAACCATTCTACAGACACACAGACACACACACACACACACACACACATACACTGCTTCATCAATCCATTCTACACACACAAACAGCTGCATCAATCCATCCTACACACACACAAACACACACACACACACACTGCAGCATCAATCCATCCTACACACACACACAAAACACACACACACACTGCTGCATCAATCCATCCAACACATACACACACAGCTGCATAAATCCATCCTAAACACACACACACACACATACACACTGCTGCAGCAATCCATCCTACACACACTCACACAATGCTGCATCAATCCATCATACACACACACACACACACACACACACACACACACACACACACACACACACACACACACACACACACACACACACACACACACACACTGCTGCATCAATCCATGCTACACACACACACACACACACACTGCTGCATCAATCCATTCTACACACAAACACACACACACTCTGCTGCATCACTCCATCCTACACACACACACGCACACACACGCTGCTTCATCAATCCATCCTACACACACACATTAACACACACTGCTTTATCAATCCATCCTACACACACACACACACACACACACACTGCTGCATCAATCCATCCTAAACACACACAGACACACACTGCTGCATCAATCCATCCTACACACACACACACACACAAACACACACTGCTGTATCAATCCATCCTACACACAAACACAAACTCACACTTCTGCTTCAATCCATCCTACACACACACACACACACACACACTGCTGCATCAATCCATCCTACGCTCACACACACATACACGCACTGCTGTATCAATCCATTCTACACAATCACACAGAAACACAAACACTGTTGCATCACCCCATCCTACACACACAGACACACGTACACACACACACACGCACTGCTGCATCAATCCATCCTACACACACACACACACACACACACACACACACACACACACACACACACACACACACACACACACACACACACACACACACTGCTTCATCAGTCCATCCTACACACACACACACACTCACATTGCTGCATCAATCCATGCTACACACGCACACATACACACACTGCTGCATCAATCCATCGTACACACACACAGATACACACACGCACACACACACTGCTTCATCAATCCATCCTACACACACACACACACATACACAATGCTGCATCAATCCATCCTACACACTCACACACACTGCTGCATCAATCCACCCAAGACGCACACACACACACACACACACTGCTGCATCAATCCATCCTACACACACAAACACACACACACACACACACACTGCTGCATCAATCCATCCTATACACACGCACACACACACACACACGCTGCTGCATCAATCCATCCTACACACACACACACACACACACACACACACACACACACACACACACACACACACACACACACACACACACACACACACACACACACACACTGCTGCATGAATCCATCCTACACACACACACACACTGCTGCATCAATCCATCCTACACACACACACACACACACACACACACACTGCTGCATCAATCCATTGTACACACAGACACACACACACTCTGCTGCATCACTCCATCCTACACACACACACACACACACACACACACACACACACACTGATGCATCTTTCCATCCTACACACACAAACACACACACACACGCACACACTGCTGCATCAATCCATACTACACACACAGATACACGCACACACTGCAGCATCAATCCATACTACACACACACACACACACACACACACTGCTGCATCAATCCATCCTAGACACACACACAGACACTGCTGCATCAAACCATCCTACACACACATACACACACACACACACACACTGATGCATCTATCCATCCTACACACACAAACACACACACACACGCACACACTGCTGCATCAATCCATACTACACACACAGATACACGCACACACTGCAGCATCAATCCATACTACACACACACACACACACACACACACACACTGCTGCATCAATCCATCCTAGACACACACACACGCACTGCTGCATCAATCCATCCTACACACACTCACAGAATGCTGCATCAATCCATCATACACACACACACACACGAACACACACTCTGCTTCATCAATCCATCCTACACATACACACACACACACACACACACACACACACACACACACACACACACACACACACACACACACACACACACACACACACACACACACACACACACACACACACACACACACACACACACACACACACACACACACACACACACACTGCTGCTTCAATCCATCCTACAAAAACACAGACACACACTGCTGCATCAATCCATCCTACACACACACATACACACAGTGCTGCATCAATCCATCCTACACACACACACACACGCACACACACACTGCTGCATCAATCCATTGTACACACAGACACACACACACTCTGCTGCATCACTCCATCCTACACACACACACACACACACACACTGCTGCATCAATCCATCCTACACACACAAACACACACACACACGCACACACTGCTGCATCAATCCATACTACACACACAGATACACGCACACACTGCAGCATCAATCCATACTACACACACACACACACACACACACACACTGCTGCATCAATCCATCCGAGACAAACACACAGACACTGCTGCATCAAACCATCCTACACACACACACACACACACACAAACTCACGCACTGCTGCATCAATCCATCCTGCACACACTCACAGAATGCTGCATCAATCCATCATACACACACACACGCACGCACACACACTCTGCTTCATCAATCCATCCTACACATACACACACACACACACACACTGCTGCTTCAATCCATCCTACAAACACACAGACACACACTGCTGCATCAATCCATCCTACACACACACACACACACACACACTGCTGTATCATTCCATCCTACACACAAACACAAACTCACACTTCTGCATCAATACATCCTACACACACACACTGCTGCATCAATCCATCCTGCACACACACACTCACACTGCTGCATCAATCCATCCTACACACACACAAACACACACACACACACACACAAACACACACTGCTGCATCAATCCATCCTATACACACACATACATACGCACACTGCTGCATCAATGAATCCTATACACACACACAATGCTGTATCAATCTATCCTACACACACACACACACACACACTCACACAGGAGCATCAGTCCATCCTACACACACACACACACACTGCTGCATCAATCCATCCTACACACACACAGTCACACACTGCTGCATCAATCCATCCTACACACACAAACACACACACACACACACACACACTGTTGTATCAATCCATCGTACACACAAACACAAACTCACACTTCTGCATCAATCCATCCTACACACACACACACACACACAAACACACTGCTGCATCAATCCATCCTGCACACACACACTCACACTGCTGCATCAATCCATCCTACACACACACACACACACACAAACACACACTGCTGCATCAATCCATCCTATACACACACATACATACGCACACTGCTGCATCAATGAATCCTATGCACACAAATTGCTGCATCAATCTATCCTACACACACACACACACACACACACACACAGGAGCATCAGTCCATCCTACACACACACACACACACACACACACACACACACACACACACACACACACACACACACACAGCTTCATCAATAGATCCGACATACAAACACACACCATCACTGCTTCATCAATCCATCCTACACACACGCATACACACATACACACTGTCTAATCAATCCATTCTACACACACACACACACATACACACACTGCTGCATCAATCCATCCTACACACACACACACACACACACACTGCTGCATCAATCCATACTACTCTCACAGACACACGCACACACTGCTGCATCAATCCATCCTACACACACTCACACAATGCTGCATCAATCCATCATACACACACACACAGACACACACACACACACACACACACACACGCACACACACACACACGCACACGCACACGCACACACACACACACACACACACACACACACACACACACACACACGCTGCTGCATCAATCCATCCTACACACACACACACACAGACTCTGCTCCATCAATCCATTCTACACACAAACACACACACACTCTGCTGCATCACTCCATCCTACACACACACACGCACACACACACTGCTTCATCAATCCATCCTACACACACACACACACACACACACACACACACACACACACACACACACACACACACACACACACACACACACTGCTGCATCAATCCATCCTACACACACACAGACACACACTGCTGCATCAATCCATCCTACACACACACACATACACACACAGACACTCCTGTATCAATCCATCCTTCATACAAACACAAACTCATACTTCTGCATCAATCCATCCTACACACACACACACACACGGACACATACACTGCTTCATCAATCCATCCTACACACACACAGACACACACTGCTGCATCAATGCATCCTATACACACACACACTGCTGCATCAAACCATCCTACACACACACACACACACACAGACACTACTGCATCAATCCATACTACACACACAGACACACACACACACTGCTGCATCAATCCATACTACATACACACACACACACACACACTGCTGCATCAATCCATCCTACGCACACACACACACACACACACTGCTGTATCAATCCATCCTACACAAACAAACAGAAACACAAACACTGTTGCATCACTCCATCCTACACACACAGACACACGTACACACACACACACGCACTGCTGTATCAATCCATCCTACACACACACACACACACACACACACACACACACACACACACACACACACACACACACACACACACACACACACACACACACACACACACACACACACACACACACACACACACACACACACACACACACACACACACACACACACACACACACACACACTGCTTCATCAATACATCCTACACACACACACACACAGCTGCATCAATCCATCCTACAGAAAGACACACACACACATTGCTGCATCCATCCATCCTACACACACAGACACAAACACACACACACACACACACATACACTGCTTCATCAATCCATTCTACACACACACACACACACTGCTGCATCAATCCATCCTACACATACACACACAGCTGCATCAATCCATCCTACAAACACACAAACACACACACACACACTGCTGCATCAATCCATCCTACACACACACACAAAACACACACACACACTGCTGCATCAATCCATCCTACACACACACAAACACACACACACACTGCTGCATCAGTCCATCCTACACATACACACACAGCTTCATAAATCCATCCTAAACACACACACACACACATACACACTGCTGCATCAATCCATCCTACACACACTCACACAATGCTGCATCAATCCATCATACACACACACACACACACACACACACACACACAAACACACATACACACACACACACACACACACACACACACACACACACACACACACACACACACACACACACACACACACACACTGCTGCATCAATCAATCCTACACGCACACACACACACACACACTGCTGCATCAATCCATTCTACACACAAACACACACACACTCTGCTGCATCACTCCATCCTACACACACACACGCACACACACGCTGCTTCATCAATCCATCCTACACACACACATTAACACACACTGCTTTATCAATCCATCCTACACACACACACACACACACACACTGCTGCATCAATCCATCCTAAACACACACAGACACACACTGCTGCATCAATCCATCCTACACACACACACACACACACACACACACACACTGCTGTATCAATCCATCCTACACACAAACACAAACTCACAATTCTGCATCAATCCATCCTACACACACACACACACACACACACACACACACACTGCTGCATCAATCCATCCTACGCACACACACACATACACACACTGCTGTATCAATCCATCCTACACAATCACACAGAAACACAAACACTGTTGCATCACTCCATCCTACACACACAGACACAGGTACACACACACACACGCACTGCTGCATCAATCCATCCTACACACACACACAAACACACACACACACACACACACACACACACATACACACACACACACACACACACACACACACACACACACACACACTGCTTCATCAATACATCCTACACACAGTCACATAATGCTGCATCAATCCATCATAGACAAACACACACACACACACACACACACACACACACACACACACACACACACACACACACACACACACACACACACACACTGCTGCATCAATGCATCCTACACACACACACACTGCTGCATCAAACAATCCTACACACACAGACACTGCTGCATCAAACAATCCTACACACACACACACACAGACACAAACACAGACACACACTGCTGCATCAATCCATCCGACACACACACACACACACTGCTGCATCAATCCATCCTACACACACACACACACTCACATTGCTGCATCAATCCATCCTACACGCACACACATAAACACACTGCTGCATCAATCCATCGTACACACACACACGCACACACACACTGCTTCATCAATCCATCCTACACACACACACACACACAGACATACACAATGCTGCATCAATCCATCCTACACACACACACACACACACTGCTGCATCAATCCATCCTATACACACGCACACACAGACACACACGCTGCTGCATCAATCCATCCTACACACACAAACACACACACACACGCACACACTGCTGCATCAATCCATACTACACACACAGATACACGCACACACTCACAGACACACACACACTGCTGGATCAATCCATCCTAGACACACACACACAAACACTGCTGCGTCAATCCATCCTACACACACACACACACACACACACTGCTGCATCAATCCATACTACACTCACAGACACACGGACACACTGCTGCATCAATCCATCCTACGCACAGACACACACACAGCTGCATCAATCCATCCTACACACACACAGACACACACACACTGTTGCACCACTCCATCCTACACACACACACACACACATACACACACACGCACACGCACTGCTGCATCAATCCATCCTACACACACTCACACAATGCTGCATCAATCCATCATACACACACACACACACACGCACACGCACACGCACACGCACACACACACACACACACAGCTGCATCAATCTATCCTACACACACACACACAGACTCTGCTGCATCAATCCATTCTACACACAATCACGCACACATTCTGCTGCATCACTCCATCCTACACACACACACGCACACACACACTGCTTCATCAATCCATCCTACACACACACACACACACACACACACACACACACACACACACACACACACACACACACACACACACACACACACACACACACACACACACTGCTGCATCAATCCATCCTACACACACACACACAGACTCTGCTGCATCAATCCATTCTACACACAAACACACACACACTCTGCTGCATCACTCCATCCTACACACACACACGCACACACGCACTGCTTCATCAATCCATCCTACACACACACACACACACACACACACACACACACACACTGCTGCATCAATCCATCCTACACACACACAGACACACACTGCTGCATCAATCCATCCTACACACACACACATACACACACAGACACTGCTGTATCAATCCATCCTTCATACAAACACAAACTCACACTTCTGCATCAATCCATCCTACACACACACACACACACACGGACACACACACTGCTTCATCAATCCATCCTACATACACTCACACACACACACTGCTGCATCAATACATCCTACACACACACAGACACGCACTGCTGCATCAATGCATCCTATACACACACACACTGCTGCATCAAACCATCCTACACACACACACACACACACAGACACTACTGCATCAATCCATACTACACAAACAGACACACGCACACACGGCTGCATCAATCCATACTACATACACACACACACACACACACTGCTGCATCAATCCATCCTACGCACACACACACACACACACACTGCTGTATCAATCCATCCTACACAAACAAACAGAAACACAAACACTGTTGCATCACTCCATCCTACACACACAGACACACGTACACACACACAGACACGCACTGCTGCATCAATCCATCCTACACACACACACACACACACACACACACACACACACACACACACACACACACACACACACACACACACACACACACACACACACACACACACACACACACACACACACACACACACACACTGCTTCATCAATACATCCTACACACACACACACACAGCTGCATCAATCCATCCTACAGAAAGACACACACACACATTGCTGCATCCATCCATCCTACACACACACACACAAACACACACACTCACACTGCTGCATCAAACCATTCTACAGACACACACACACACACACACACACACACACACACACACACATACACTGCTTCATCAATCCATTCTACACACACACACACACACACTGCTGCATCAATCCATCCTGCACATACACACACAGCTGCATCAATCCATCCTACACACATACAAACACACACACACACACTGCTGCATCAATCCATCCTACACACACACACAAAACACACACACACACTGCAGCATCAATCCATCCTACACACACACAAACACACACACACACTGCTGCATCAATCCATCCTACACATACACACACAGCTGCTTAAATCCATCCTAAACACACACACACACACATACACACTGCTGCATCAATCCATCCTACACACACTCACACAATGCTGCATCAATCCATCATACACACACACACACACACACACACACACACACACACACACACACACACACACACACACACACACACACACACACACACACACACACACACACACACACTGCTGCATCAATCCATCCTACACACACACACACACACACTGCTGCATCAATCCATTCTACACACAAACACACACACACTCTGCTGCATCACTCCATCCTACACACACACACGCACACACACGCTGCTTCATCAATCCATCCTACACACACACATTAACACACACTGCTTTATCAATCCATCCTACACACACACACACACACACACACACACTGCTGCATCAATCCATCCTAAACACACACAGACACACACTCCTGCATCAATCCATCCTACACACACACACACACACACACACAAACACACACACACACACACACACACTGCTGTATCAATCCATCCTACACACAACACAAACTCACACTTCTGCATCAATCCATCCTACACACACACACACACACACAAACTGCTGCATCAAGCCATCCTATGCACACACACACATACACACACTGCTGTATCAATCCATCCTACACAATCACACAGAAACACAAACACTGTTGCATCACTCCATCCTACACACACAGACACACGTACACACACACACGCACTGCTGCATTAATCCATCCTACACACACACACACACACACACACACACACACACACACACACACACACACACACACACACAATGCTTCATCAATACATCCTACACACACTCACATAATGCTGCATCAATCCATCATGGACACACACAAACACACACACACACATGCACACACACACACACACACACACACACACACACACTACTGCATCAATCCATCCTACACACATACACACTCACACACACACAAACACTGCTGCATCAATCCATCCTAAACACACACACACACACAAACACACACTGCTGCATCAATCCATCCTACACACACACACACTGCTGCATCAAACAATCCTACACACACACACACACACACAGACACTACTGCATCAAACCATCCTACACACACACACACACACACACACACACACTGCTGCATCAATCCATCCTACACACACACAAACACACTGCTGCATCAATCCATCCTACACACACACACACACACACAGACACAAACACAGACACACACTGCTGCATCAACCCATCCGACACACACACACACACACTGCTGCATCAATCCATCCTACACACACACACACACTCACATTGCTGCATCAATCCATCCTACACGCACACACATACACACACTGCTGCATCAATCCATCGTACACACACACACATACACACACGCACACAAACACTGCTTCATCAATCCATCCTACACACACACACACACAGACATACACAATGCTGCATCAATCCATCCTACACACACACACACACACTGCTGCATCAAACCATCCTACACACACACACACACACGCTGCTGCATCAATCCATCATACACACACACACACACACACGCACACACTGCTGCATCAATCCATACTACACACACAGATACACGCACACACTGCAGCATCAATCCATACTACACACACACACACACACACACACACACACACACACACACACTGTTGCATCAATCCATCCTAGACACACACACACAAACACTGCTGCGTCAATCCATCCTACACACACACACACACAACCATAAACACACACACACGCACTGCTGCATCAATCCATCCTACACACACTCACACAATGCTGCATCAATCCATCATACACACACACACACACACACACACACACACACACACACACACACACACACACACACACACACACACACACACACACACACACACACACACACACACACACACACACACACACACACACACACTGCTGCATCAATCCATCCTACACACAAACACACACACACTCTGCTGCATCACTCCATCCTACACACACACACGCACACACACACTGCTTCATCAATCCATCCTACACACACACACACCACACTGCTGCATCAATCCATCCTACACACACACACACACACACACACACACACACACACACATACACTGCTGTATCAATTCTTCCTACACACAAACACAAACTCAGACTTCTGCATCAATCCATCCTACACACACACACACACACGGACACACACATTGCTTCATCAATCCATCCTACACACACACACACACACGGACACACACATTGCTTCATCAATCCATCCTACATACACTCACACACACACACTGCTGCATCATTCCATCCTACACACACACAGACACACACTGCTGCATCAATCCATCCTATACACACACACACTGCTGCATCAAACCATCCTACAGACACACACACACACAGACACTACTGCATCAATCCATACTACACACACAGACACACGCACACACTGCTGCATCAATCCATACTACATACACACACACACACACACACTGCTGCATCAATCCATCCTACGCACACACACACACACTGCTGTATCAATCCATGCTACACATACACACAGACACACAAACACTGTTGCATCACTCCATCCTACACACACAGACACACATACACACACACACACACACTGCTGTATCAATCCATCCTACACACAAACACAAACTCACACTTCTGCATCAATCCATCCTACACACACACACACACACACACACACACACTGCTGCATCAATCCATCCTACGCACACACACACACACACACACACACTGCTGTATCAATCCATCCTACACAATCACACAGAAACACAAACACTGTTGCATCACTCCATCCTACACACACAGACACACGTACACACACACACACGCACTGCTGCATCAATCCATCCTACACACACACACACACACACACACACACACACACACACACACAGACACACACACACAAACACACACACTGCTTCATCAATACATCCTACACACACTCACATAATGCTGCATCAATCCATCATAGACACACACACACACGCACACACACACACACACACACACACACACACACACACACACACACACACACACTACTGCATCAATCCATCCTACACACAT
>JANJGN010000285.1:67500-70000 GCA_026770705.1 Isurus oxyrinchus | reverse complement strand
TACACACACACAAACACAATGCTGCATCAATCCATCCTACACACACACACACACACACACTGACACAAACACAGACACACACTGCTGCATCAATCCATCCGACACAGACACACACACACTGCTGCATCAATCCATCCTACACACACACGCACACACACGCTGCTTCATCAATCCATCCTGCACACACACATTAACACACACTGCTTTATCAATCCATCCTACACACACACACATACACACACACACACACACACACACACTGCTGCATCAATCCATCCTTCATACAAACACGGACACACACACTGCTTCATCAATCCATCCTACATACACTCACACACACACACTGCTGCATCAATCCATCCTACACACACACACACACACACACTGCTGCATCAATGCATCATATACACACACACACTGCTGCATCAAACCATCCTACACACACACACACACACAGACACTACTGCATCAATCCATACTACACACACAGACACACGCACACACTGCTGCATCAATCCATACTACATACACACACACACACACACACTGCTGCATCAATCCATCCTACGCACACACACACATACACACACTGCTGTATCAATCCATCCTACACAAACAAACAGAAACACAAACACTGTTGCATCACTCCATCCTACACACAGAGACACACATACACACACACACACGCACTGCTGCATCAATCCATCCTACACACACACACACACACACACACGCACACGCACACGCACACACACACACTGCTTCATCAATACATCCTACACACAAACACACACAGCTGCATCAGTCCATCCTACAGAAAGACACACACACACATTGCTGCATCCATCCATCCTACACACACACACACAAACAAAAACACTCACACTGCTGCATCAAACCATTCTACAGATACACACACAGACACACACACACACACACACACACACACATACACTGCTTCATCAATCCATTCTACACACACACACACACACTGCTGCATCAATCCATCCTAAACACACACACACACACAAACACACACTGCTGCATCAATCCATCCTACACACACACACACTGCTGCATCAAACAATCCTACACACACACACAAACACACAGACACTACTGCATCAAACCATCCTACACAAACACACACACACACACACACACACTGCTGCATCAATACATCCTACACACACACAGACACACACTGCTGCATCAATCCATCCTACACACACACACACACTGCTGCATCAAACAATCCTGCACACACACACACACACAGACACTACTGCATCAATCCATCCTACACACACACACACACACACACACACACACACACACACTGCTGCATCAATCCATCCTACACAAACACAAACAGACTGCTGCATCAATCCATCCTACACACACACACAGTCACACACTGACACAAACACACACACACAGTGCTTCATCAATCCATCCGACACAGACACACACACACTGCTGAATCAATCCATCCTACACACACACACACACACACTCACATTGCTGCATCAATCCATCCTACACACACACACATACACACACTGCTGCATCAATCCATCGTACACACACACACACATACACACACGCACACACACACTGCTTCATCAATCCATCCTACACACACACACACACAGACATACACAATGCTGCATCAATCCATCCTACACACACACACACACACACACACTGCTGCATCAATCCATCCTACACACACGCACACACACACACACACGCTGCTGCATCAATCCATCCTACACACACAAACACACACACACACGCACACACTGCTGCATCAATCCATACTACACACACAGATACACGCACACACTGCAGCATCAATCCATACTACACACACACACACACACACACACACACACACTGCTGCATCAATCCATCCTAGACACACACACACAAACACTGCTGCGTCAATCCATCCTACACACACACACACAGACACATACACACACACACACGCACTGCTGCATCAATCCATCCTACACACACTCACACAATGCTGCATCAATCCATCATACACACACACACACACACACACACACACAGACACACACACACACACACACACACACACACACACACACACACACACACACACACACACACACACACTGCTGCATCACTCCATCCTACACACACACACACACTGCTTCATCAATCCATCCTACACACACACACACCACACTGCTGCATCAATCCATCCGACACACACACAGACACACACTGCTGCATCAATCCATCCTACACACGCACACACACACACACACACTCACACTGCTGTATCAATCCATCCTACACACAAACACAAACTCACACTTCTGCATCACTCCATCCTACACACACACACACACACGGACACACACACTGCTTCATCAATCCATCCTACATACACTCACACACACACACTGCTGCGTCATTCCACCCTACACACACACAGACACACACTGCTGCATCAATCCATCCT
>JANJGN010000285.1:52500-65000 GCA_026770705.1 Isurus oxyrinchus | reverse complement strand
AGACACACACACACACACACACACACTGCTGCATCAATCCATCCTACACACACACAAACACACACGCACACTGCTGCATCAATCCATCCTACACATACACACACAGCTGCATAAATCCATCCTAAACACACACACACACACATACACACTGCTGCATCAATCCATCCTACACACACGCACACACACGCACACACGCACACACTGCTGCCTCAATCCATACTACACACACACACACACACACACACACACACACACACTGCTTCATCAATCCATCCTACGCACACACACACAGATATACAGCTGCCATAATCCATCCTACAGAAACACAAACACACACACTACTGCATCAATCCATCCTACACACATACACACTCACACGCACACACAAACACTGCTGCATCAATCCATCCTAAACACACACACACACACAAACACACACTGCTGCATCAATCCATCCTACACACACACACACTGCTGCATCAAACAATCCTACACACACACACACACACACACACACACACACACACACACACACACACACACACACACACACACACACACACACACACACACTGCTGCATCAATCCATCCTACACACACACACACACACACACACTGCTGCAACAATCCATTCTACACACAAACACACACACACTCTGCTGCATCACTCCATCCTACACACACACACGCACACAGACACTGCTTCATCAATCCATCCTACACACACACACGCACACACACACACACTGCTGCATCAATCCATCCTGCACACACACACTCACACTGCTGCATCAATCCATCCTACACACACACACACACACACAAACACACACTGCTGCATCAATCTATCCTACACACACACACACACACACACACACACAGGAGCATCAGTCCATCCTACACACACACACACACACACACACACACAGCTTCATCAATAGATCCGACATACAAACACACACCATCACTGCTTCATCAATCCATCCTACACACACGCATGCACACATACACACTGTCTAATCAATCCATCCTACACACACACACACACACACACACACACACACACACACTGCTGCATCAATCCATCCTACACACACACACACGCACTGCTGCATCAATCCATACTACACACACAGACACACGCACACACTGCTGCATCAATCCATACTACACACACACACACACACACACACACACACACACTGCTGCATCAATCCATCCTACGCACAGACAGACACACTGCTGCATCAATCCATCCTATACACACACAGACACACACACACTGTTGCATCACTCCATCCTACACACACACACACACACATACACACACACACACACGCACTGCTGCATCAATCCATCCTACACACACTCACACAATGCTGCATCAATCCATCATACACACACACACACACACACACGCACGCACGCACGCACGCACGCGCGCACGCACGCACGCACGCACACACACACACACACACACACACACACACACTGCTGCATCAATCCATCCTACACACACGCACACACACTGCTGCATGAATCTATTCTAAACACAAACACACACACACTGTGCTGCATCACTCCATCCTACACACACACACGCACACACACACTGCTTCATCAATCCATCCTACACACACACACACACACACACACACACACACACACACACACACACACACACACACACACACACACACACACACACACACACACACACGCGCACACACTGCTGCCTCAATCCATACTACACACACACACACACACACACACTGCTTCATCAATCCATCCAACGCACACACACACAGATATACAGCAGCCATAATCCATCCTACAGAAACACAAACACACACACTACTGCATCAATCCATCCTACACACATACACACTCACACACACACACAAACACTGCTGCATCAATCCATCCTAAACACACAAACACACACACACACACTGCTGCATCAATCCATCCTACACATACACACACAGCTGCATAAATCCATCCTAAACTCACACACACACACATACACACTGCTGCATCAATCCATCCTACACACACGCACACACACGCACACACGCACACACTGCTGCCTCAATCCATACTACACACACACACACACACACACACACACACACACACACACACACACTGCTTCATCAATCCATCCTACGCACACACACACAGATATACAGCTGCCATAATCCATCCTACAGAAACACAAACACACACACTACTGCATCAATCCATCCTACACACATACACACTCACACGCACACACAAACACTGCTGCATCAATCCATCCTAAACACACACACACACACAAACACACACTGCTGCATCAATCCATCCTACACACACACACACTGCTGCATCAAACAATCCTACACACACACACACACACACACACACACACACACACACACACACACACACACACACACACACACACACACACACACACACACACACACACACACACACACACACACACACAAACACTGCTGCATCAATCCATCCTACACACACACACACACACACACTGCTGCAACACTCCATTCTACACACAAACACACACACACTCTGCTGCATCACTCCATCCTACACACACACACGCACACACACACTGCTTCATCAATCCATCCTACACACACACACGCACACACACACACACTGCTGCATCAATCCATCCTGCACACACACACTCACACTGCTGCATCAATCCATCCTACACACACACACACACACACAAACACACACTGCTGCATCAATCTATCCTACACACACACACACACACACACACACACACAGGAGCATCAGTCCATCCTACACACACACACACACACACACACACACACACACAGCTTCATCAATAGATCCGACATACAAACACACACCATCACTGCTTCATCAATCCATCCTACACACACGCATGCACACATACACACTGTCTAATCAATCCATCCTACACACACACACACACACACACACACACACACTGCTGCATCAATCCATACTACACACACAGACACACGCACACACTGCTGCATCAATCCATACTACACACACACACACACACACACACACACACACTGCTGCATCAATCCATCCTACGCACAGACACACACACTGCTGCATCAATCCATCCTATACACACACAGACACACACACACTGTTGCATCACTCCATCCTACACACACACACACACACATACACACACACACACACGCACTGCTGCATCAATCCATCCTACACACACTCACACAATGCTGCATCAATCCATCATACACACACGCACGCACGCACGCACGCACGCACACACACACACACACACACACACACACTGCTGCATCAATCCATCCTACACACACACACACACACTGCTGCATGAATCTATTCTAAACACAAACACACACACACTGTGCTGCATCACTCCATCCTACACACACACACGCACACACACACTGCTTCATCAATCCATCCTACACACACACACACACACACACACACACACACACACACACACACACACACACACACACACAGACACACACACACACACACACACACACACACACTGCTGCATCAATCCATCCTACACACACACAGACACAGACTGCTGCATCAATCCATCCTACACACACACACACACACACACACACATACACACTGCTGTATCAATCCATCCTACATACACTCACACACACACACTGCTGCATCAATCCATCCTACACACACGCACACAAACACACACACACACACTGCTGTATCAATCCATCCTAAACACACAGACACACACTGCTGCATCAATCCATCCTACACACACACACACTGCTGCATCAAACCATCCTACACACACACACACACACACACAGACACTACTGCATCAATCCATCCTACACAGACACACACACACACACACTGCTGCATCAATCCATCCTACACAGACACAAACACACTGCTGCATCAATCCATCCTACACACACACACACACAGACACACACAGACACAAACACAGACACACACTGCTGCATCAATCCATCCTGCACACACACACACACACACACACTGCTGCATCAATCCATTCTACACACAAACACACACACTCTGCTGCATCACTCCATCCTACACACACAGACGCACACACACACTGCTTCATCAATCCATCCTACACACACACACGCACACACACACTGCTTCATCAATCCATCCTACACACACATACACACACACACACACTGCTGCATCAATCCATCCTACACACACACAGACACACACTGCTGCATCAATCCATCCTACACACACACACACACACACACACACACACACACTGCTGAATCAATCCATCCTACACACAAACACAAACTCACACTTCTGCATCAATCCATCCTACACACACACGCACACACACACACTGCTGCATCAATACATCCTACACACACACACACAGCTGCATCAATCCATCCTACAGAAAGACACACACACACACTGTTGCATCCATCCATCCTACACACACACACACAAACACACACACACACACTGCTGCATCAGACCATTCTACAGACTCACACACACACACACACACACATACACTGCTTCATCAATCCATTCTACACACACACACACACACACACTGCTACATCAATCCATCCTACACATACACACACAGCTGCATCAATCCATCCTACACACACACAAACGCACACACACACAATGCTGCATCAATCCATCCGACACACACACACACACACACACACACACACACTCTGCGGCATCAATCCATCCTACACACACACAAACACACACACACACTGCTGCATCAATCCATCCTACACATACACACACAGCTGCATAAATCCATCCTAAACACACACACACACATACACACTGCTGCATAAATCCATCCTACACACACGCACACACACGCACACACGCACACACTGCTGCCTCAATCCATACTACACACACACACACAAACACACACACACACTGCTTCATCAATCCATCCTACGCACACACACACAGATATACAGCTGCCATAATCCATCCTACAGAAACACAAACACACACACTACTGCATCAATCCATCCTACACACATACACACTCACACGCACACACAAACACTGCTGCATCAATCCATCCTACACATACACACACAGCTGCATCAATCCATCCTACACACACACAAACGCACACACACACACTGCTGCATCAATCCATCCGAGACACACACACACACACACACACACACACACTGCTGCATCAATCCATCCTACACACACACAAACACACACACACACTGCTGCATCAATCCATCCTACACATACACACACAGCTGCATAAATCCATCCTAAACTCACACACACACACATACACACTGCTGCATCAATCCATCCTACACACACGCACACACACGCACACACGCACACACTGCTGCCTCAATCCATACTACACACACACACACACACACACACACACACACACACACACTGCTTCATCAATCCATCCTACGCACACACACACAGATATACAGCTGCCATAATCCATCCTACAGAAACACAAACACACACACTACTGCATCAATCCATCCTACACACATACACACTCACACGCACACACAAACACTGCTGCATCAATCCATCCTAAACACACACACACACACAAACACACACTGCTGCATCAATCCATCCTACACACACACACACTGCTGCATCAAACAATCCTACACACACACACACACACACACACACACACACACACACACACACACACACACACACACACACACACACACACACACACACACACACACACGCACACTGCTGCATCAATCCATCCTACACACACACACACACACACACTGCTGCAACAATACATTCTACACACAAACACACACACACTCTGCTGCATCACTCCATCCTACACACACACACGCACACACAAACTGCTTCATCAATCCATCCTACACACACACACGCACACACACACACACTGCTGCATCAATCCATCCTGCACACACACACTCACACTGCTGCATCAATCCATCCTACACACACACACACACACAAACACACACTGCTGCATCAATCTATCCTACACACACACACACACACACACACACACAGGAGCATCAGTCCATCCTACACACACACACACACACACACACAGCTTCATCAATAGATCCGACATACAAACACACACCATCACTGCTTCATCAATCCATCCTACACACACGCATGCACACATACACACTGTCTAATCAATCCATCCTACACACACACACACACACACACACACTGCTGCATCAATCCATCCTACACACACACACACGCACTGCTGCATCAATCCATACTACACACACAGACACACGCACACACTGCTGCATCAATCCATACTACACACACACACACACACACACACACACACACTGCTGCATCAATCCATCCTACGCACAGACACACGCACTGCTGCATCAATCCATCCTATACACACACAGACACACACACACTGTTGCATCACTCCATCCTACACACACACACACACACACATACACACACACACACACGCACTGCTGCATCAATCCATCCTACACACACTCACACAATGCTGCATCAATCCATCATACACACACGCACGCACGCACGCACGCACGCACGCACACACACACACACACACACACACACACACACTGCTGCATCAATCCATCCTACAAACACACACACACTGCTGCATGAATCTATTCTAAACACAAACACACACACACTGTGCTGCATCACTCCATCCTACACACACACACGCACACACACACTGCTTCATCAATCCATCCTACACACACACACACACACACACACACACACACACACACACACACACACACACACACACACACACACACACACACACACACACACACACACACACACACACACACACACACAGTGCTGCATCAATCCATCCTACACACACACAGACACAGACTGCTGCATCAATCCATCCTACACACACACACACACACACACACACACATACACACTGCTGTATCAATCCATCCTACATACACTCACACACACACACTGCTGCATCAATCCATCCTACACACACACACACAAACACACACACACACACTGCTGTATCAATCCATCCTACACACAAACACAAACTCACACTTCTGCATCAATCCATCCTACACACACACACACACACGGACACACACACTGCTTCATCAATCCATTCTACATACACTCACACACACACACTGCTGCATCAATCCATCCTACACACACACAGACACACACTGCTGCATCAATCCATCCTACACACACACACACTGCTGCATCAAACCATCCTACACACACACACACACACACACACAGACACTACTGCATCAATCCATCCTACACAGACACACACACACACACACTGTGCATCAATCCATCCTACACAGACACAAACACACTGCTGCATCAATCCATCCTACACACACACACACACAGACACACACAGACACAAACACAGACACACACTGCTGCATCAATCCATCCTGCACACACACACACACACACACACACTGCTGCATCAATCCATTCTACACACAAACACACACGCTCTGCTGCATCACTCCATCCTACACACACAGACGCACACACACATTGCTTCATCAATCCATCCTACACACACACACGCACACACACACTGCTTCATCAATCCATCCTACACACACATACACACACACACACACTGCTGCATCAATCCATCCTACACACACACAGACACACACTGCTGCATCAATCCATCCTACACACACACACACACACACACACACACACACACACTGCTGAATCAATCCATCCTACACACAAACACAAACTCACACTTCTGCATCAATCCATCCTACACACACACGCACACACACACACTGCTGCATCAATACATCCTACACACACACACACACAGCTGCATCAATCCATCCTACAGAAAGACACACACACACACTGCTGCATCCATCCATCCTACACACACACACACAAACACACACACACACACTGCTGCATCAGACCATTCTACAGACTCACACACACACACACACACACATACACTGCTTCATCAATCCATTCTACACACACACACACACACACACTGCTACATCAATCCATCCTACACATACACACACAGCTGCATCAATCCATCCTACACACACACAAACGCACACACACACAATGCTGCATCAATCCATCCGACACACACACACACACACACACACACACACACTGCTGCATCAATCCATCCTACACACACACACACACACACACACACTGCTGCATCAATCCATCCTACACATACACACACAGCTGCATAAATCCATCCTAAACACACACACACACATACACACTGCTGCATAAATCCATCCTACACACACGCACACACACGCACACACGCACACACTGCTGCCTCAATCCATACTACACACACACACACAAACACACACACACACTGCTTCATCAATCCATCCTACGCACACACACACAGATATACAGCTGCCATAATCCATCCTACAGAAACACAAACACACACACTACTGCATCAATCCATCCTACACACATACACACTCACACGCACACACAAACACTGCTGCATCAATCCATCCTAAAAACACACACACACACACAAACACAGACTGCTGCATCAATCCATCCTACACACACACACACTGCTGCATCAAACAATCCTAAACACACACACACACACACACACACACACACACACACACACACACACACACACACACACACACACAGACACACACACACACACACACACACACACACACACACACACTGCTGCATCAATCCATCCTACACACACACACACACACACACTGCTGCAACAATCCATTCTACACACAAACACACACACACTCTGCTGCATCACTCCATCCTACACACACACACGCACACACACTGCTTCATCAATCCATCCTACACACACACACGCACACACACACTGCTTCATCTATCCATCCTACACACACACACACACACACACACACACACGTGCACTGCTGCATGAATCCATCCTACACACAGACAGACACACACTGCTGCGTCAATCCATCCTACACACACACACACACACACACACACACACACACTGCTGTATCAATCCATCCTACACACAAACACAAACTCACACTTCTGCATCAATCCATCCTACACACACACACACACACACACACACACACTGCTGCATCAATCCATCCTGCACACACACACTCACACTGCTGCATCAATCCATCCTACACACACACACACACACACAAACACACACTGCTGCATCAATCTATCCTACACACACACACACACACACACACACACACAGGAGCATCAGTCCATCCTACACACACACACACACACACACACACAGCTTCATCAATAGATCCGACATACAAACATACACCATCACTGCTTCATCAATCCATCCTACACACACGCATGCACACATACACACTGTCTAATCAATCCATCCTACACACACACACACACACACACACACACACTGCTGCATCAATCCATCCTACACACACACACACGCACTGCTGCATCAATCCATACTACACACACAGACACACGCACACACTGCTGCATCAATCCATACTACACACACACACACACACACACACACACACACACACTGCTGCATCAATCCATCCTACGCACAGACACACACACTGCTGCATCAATCCATCCTACACACACACAGACACACACACACTGTTGCATCACTCCATCCTACACACACACACACACACATACACACACACACACACGCACTGCTGCATCAATCCATCCTACACACACTCACACAATGCTGCATCAATCCATCATACACACACACACACACACACACGCACGCACGCACGCACACACACACACACACACACACACACACAGACACACACTGCTGCATCAATCCATCCTATACACACACACACTTCTGCATCAAAACATCCTACACACACACACACACAGACACTACTGCATCAATCCATACTACACACACAGACACACGCACACACTGCTGCATCAATCCATACTACATACACACACACACACACACACACACACACACACATACACTGCTTCATCAATCCATTCTACACACACACACACACACACTGCTACATCAATCCATCCTACACATACACACACAGCTGCATCAATCCATCCTACACACACACAAATGCACACACACACACTGCTGCATCAATCCATCCGAGACACACACACACACACACACACACTGCTGCATCAATCCATCCTACACACACACAAACACACACACACACTGCTGCATCAATCCATCCTACACATACACACACAGCTGCATAAATCCATCCTAAACACACACACACACACATACACACTGCTGCATCAATCCATCCTACACACACGCACACACACGCACACACGCACACACTGCTGCCTCAATCCATACTACACACACACACACACACACACACACACACACACACACACACACTGCTTCATCAATCCATCCTACGCACACACACACACAGATATACAGCTGCCATAATCCATCCTACAGAAACACAAACACACACACTACTGCATCAATCCATCCTACACACATACACACTCACACGCACACACAAACACTGCTGCATCAATCCATCCTAAACACACACACACACACAAACACACACTGCTGCATCAATCCATCCTACACACACACACACTGCTGCATCAAACAATCCTACACACACACACACACACACACACACACACACACACACACACACACACACACACACACACACACACACACACACACTGCTGCATCAATCCATCCTACACACACACACACACACACACTGCTGCAACAATCCATTCTACACACAAACACACACACACTCTGCTGCATCACTCCATCCTACACACACACACGCACACAGACACTGCTTCATCAATCCATCCTACACACACACACGCACACACACACACACTGCTGCATCAATCCATCCTGCACACACACACTCACACTGCTGCATCAATCCATCCTACACACACACACACACACAAACACACACTGCTGCATCAATCTATCCTACACACACACACACACACACACACACAGGAGCATCAGTCCATCCTACACACACACACACACACACACACACACAGCTTCATCAATAGATCCGATATACAAACACACACCATCACTGCTTCATCAATCCATCCTACACACACGCATGCACACATACACACTGTCTAATCAATCCATCCTACACACACACACACACACACACACACTGCTGCATCAATCCATCCTACACACACACACACGCACTGCTGCATCAATCCATACTACACACACAGACACACGCACACACTGCTGCATCAATCCATACTACACACACACACACACACACACACACACACACACTGCTGCATCAATCCATCCTACGCACAGACACACACACTGCTGCATCAATCCATCCTATAC
The DNA here is from genome assembly GCA_026770705.1 of Isurus oxyrinchus. NCBI lineage: Eukaryota > Metazoa > Chordata > Chondrichthyes > Lamniformes > Lamnidae > Isurus > Isurus oxyrinchus. The sequence goes on along the minus strand of JANJGN010000285.1, from coordinate 53,482 downwards.
ACACACAGACACACACACACTGTTGCATCACTCCATCCTACACACACACACACACACATACACACACACACACACGCACTGCTGCATCAATCCATCCTACACACACTCACACAATGCTGCATCAATCCATCATACACACACACACACACACGCACGCACGCACGCACGCACGCGCGCACGCACGCACGCACACACACACACACACACACACACACACACACTGCTGCATCAATCCATCCTACACACACGCACACACACTGCTGCATGAATCTATTCTAAACACAAACACACACACACTGTGCTGCATCACTCCATCCTACACACACACACGCACACACACACTGCTTCAACAATCCATCCTACACACACACACACACACACACACACACACACACACACACACACACACACACACACACACACACACACACACACACACACACACACACACACACACACACACACACACACACACACACGCGCGCACACACTGCTGCCTCAATCCATACTACACACACACACACACACACACACTGCTTCATCAATCCATCCAACGCACACACACACAGATATACAGCTGCCATAATCCATCCTACAGAAACACAAACACACACACTACTGCATCAATCCATCCTACACACATACACACTCACACACACACACAAACACTGCTGCATCAATCCATCCTAAACACACACACACACACAAACACACACTGCTGCATCAATCCATCCTACACACACACACACTGCTGCATCAAACAATCCTACACACACACACACACACACACACACACACACACACACACACACACACTGCTGCATCAATCCATCCTACACACACACACACACACACTGCTGCATCAATCCATTCTACACACAAACACACACACACTCTGCTGCATCACTCCATCCTACACACAAACACACGCACACACACACTGCTTCATCAATCCATCCTACACACACACACGCACACACAC
>JANJGN010000285.1:42500-45000 GCA_026770705.1 Isurus oxyrinchus | reverse complement strand
CCATCCTACACACACACACACACACACACACACACACACACACACTGCTGAATCAATCCATCCTACACACAAACACAAAAATACACTTCTGCATCAATCCATCCTACACACACACGCACACACACACACACACTGCTGCATCAATACATCCTACACACACACACACACAGCTGCATCAATCCATCCTACAGAAAGACACACACACACACTGCTGCATCCATCCATCCTACACACACACACACAAACACACACACACACACTGCTGCATCAGACCATTCTACAGACTCACACACACACACACACACACATACACTGCTTCATCAATCCATTCTACACACACACACACACACACACTGCTACATCAATCCATCCTACACATACACACACAGCTGCATCAATCCATCCTACACACACACAAACGCACACACACACAATGCTGCATCAATGCATCCGACACACACACACACACACACACACACACACACACACTGCTGCATCAATCCATCCTACACACACACAAACACACACACACACTGCTGCATCAATCCATCCTACACATACACACACAGCTGCATAAATCCATCCTAAACACACACACACACATACACACTGCTGCATAAATCCATCCTACACACACGCACACACACGCACACACGCACACACTGCTGCCTCAATCCATACTACACACACACACACAAACACACACACACACTGCTTCATCAATCCATCCTACGCACACACACACAGATATACAGCTGCCATAATCCATCCTACAGAAACACAAACACACACACTACTGCATCAATCCATCCTACACACATACACACTCACACGCACACACAAACACTGCTGCATCAATCCATCCTAAAAACACACACACACACACAAACACACACTGCTGCATCAATCCATCCTACACACACACACACTGCTGCATCAAACAATCCTAAACACACACACACACACACACACACACACACACACACACACACACACACACACACACACACACACACACACACACACACACACACACACACACACACACACACACACACACACACACACTGCTGCATCAATCCATCCTACACACACACACACACACACACTGCTGCAACAATCCATTCTACACACAAACACACACACACTCTGCTGCATCACTCCATCCTACACACACACACGCACACACACTGCTTCATCACTCCATCCTACACACACACACGCACACACACACTGCTTCATCTATCCATCCTACACACACACACACACACACACACACACACGTGCACTGCTGCATGAATCCATCCTACACACAGACAGACACACACTGCTGCGTCAATCCATCCTACACACACACACACACACACACACACACACACACTGCTGTATCAATCCATCCTACACACAAACACAAACTCACACTTCTGCATCAATCCATCCTACACACACACACACACACACACACACACACTGCTGCATCAATCCATCCTGCACACACACACTCACACTGCTGCATCAATCCATCCTACACACACACACACACACACAAACACACACTGCTGCATCAATCTATCCTACACACACACACACACACACACACACACACAGGAGCATCAGTCCATCCTACACACACACACACACACACACACACACAGCTTCATCAATAGATCCGACATACAAACACACACCATCACTTCTTCATCAATCCATCCTACACACACGCATGCACACATACACACTGTCTAATCAATCCATCCTACACACACACACACACACACACACACACTGCTGCATCAATCCATCCTACACACACACACACGCACTGCTGCATCAATCCATACTACACACACAGACACACGCACACACTGCTGCATCAATCCATACTACACACACACACACACACACACACACACACACACACACTGCTGCATCAATCCATCCTACGCACAGACACACACACTGCTGCATCAATCCATCCTACACACACACAGACACACACACACTGTTGCATCACTCCATCCTACACACACACACACACACATACACACACACACACACGCACTGCTGCATCAATCCATCCTACACACACTCACACAATGCTGCATCAATCCATCATACACACACACACACACACACACACACGCACGCACGCACGCACGCACGCACACACACACACACACACACACACACACACACACACACTGCTGCATCAATCCATCCTACACACACACACACACACACACTGCTGCATGAATCTATTCTAAACACAAACACACACACACTGTGCTGCATCACTCCATCCTACACACACACACGCACACACACACTGCTTCATCAATCCATCCTACACACACACACACACACACACACACACACACTGCTGCATCAATCCATCCTACACACACACAGACACAGACTGCTGCATCAATCCATCCTACACACACACACACACACACACACACACATACACACTGCTGTATCAATCCAGCCTACATACACT
>JANJGN010000285.1:35000-37500 GCA_026770705.1 Isurus oxyrinchus | reverse complement strand
CACAAACACACACACTACTGCATCAATCCATCCTACACACATACACACTCACACGCACACACAAACACTGCTGCATCAATCCATCCTAAAAACACACACACACACACACAAACACACACTGCTGCATCAATCCATCCTACACACACACACACTGCTGCATCAAACAATCCTAAACACACACACACACACACACACACACACACACACACACACACACACACACACACACACACACACACACACACACACACACACACACACACACACACACACACACACACACACACACACACACTGCTGCATCAATCCATCCTACACACACACACACACACACACTGCTGCAACAATCCATTCTACACACAAACACACACACACTCTGCTGCATCACTCCATCCTACACACACACACGCACACACACTGCTTCATCGATCCATCCTACACACACACACGCACACACACACTGCTTCATCTATCCATCCTACACACACACACACACACACACACACACACGTGCACTGCTGCATGAATCCATCCTACACACAGACAGACACACACTGCTGCGTCAATCCATCCTACACACACACACACACACACACACACACTGCTGTATCAATCCATCCTACACACAAACACAAACTCACACTTCTGCATCAATCCATCCTACACACACACACACACACACACACACACACTGCTGCATCAATCCATCCTGCACACACACACTCACACTGCTGCATCAATCCATCCTACACACACACACACACACACAAACACACACTGCTGCATCAATCTATCCTACACACACACACACACACACACACACACAGGAGCATCAGTCCATCCTACACACACACACACACACACACACAGCTTCATCAATAGATCCGACATACAAACACACACCATCACTGCTTCATCAATCCATCCTACACACACGCAGGCACACATACACACTGTCTAATCAATCCATCCTACACACACACACACACACACACACACACACACACACTGCTGCATCAATCCATCCTACACACACACACACGCACTGCTGCATCAATCCATACTACACACACAGACACACGCACACACTGCTGCATCAATCCATACTACACACACACACACACACACACACACACACACACACCTGCTGCATCAATCCATCCTACGCACAGACACACACACTGCTGCATCAATCCATCCTACACACACACAGACACACACACACTGTTGCATCACTCCATCCTACACACACACACACACATACACACACACACACACGCACTGCTGCATCAATCCATCCTACACACACTCACACAATGCTGCATCAATCCATCATACACACACACACACACACACACGCACGCACGCACGCACGCACGCACACACACACACACACACACACACACACACACACTGCTGCATCAATCCATCCTACACACACACACACACACACACACACTGCTGCATGAATCTATTCTAAACACAAACACACACACACTGTGCTGCATCACTCCATCCTACACACACACACTGCTTCATCAATCCATCCTACACACACACACACACACACACACACACACACACACACACACACACACACACTGCTGCATCAATCCATCCTACACACACACAGACACAGACTGCTGCATCAATCCATCCTACACACACACACACACACACACACACACACATACACACTGCTGTATCAATCCAGCCTACATACACTCACACACACACACTGCTGCATCAATCCATCCTACACACACACACATACACACACACACACACTGCTGTATCAATCCATCCTACACACAAACACAAACTCACACTTCTGCATCAATCCATCCTACACACACACACACACGGACACACACACTGCTTCATCAATCCATTCTACATACACTCACACACACACACTGCTGCATCAATCCATCCTACACACACACAGACACACACTGCTGCATCAATCCATCCTACACACACACACACTGCTGCATCAAACCATCCTACACACACACACACACACACACACACAGACACTACTGCATCAATCCATCCTACACACACACACACACACACACTGCTGCATCAATCCCTCCTACACAGACACAAACACACTGCTGCATCAATCCATCCTACACACACACACACACAGACACACACAGACACAAACACAGACACACAGTGCTGCATCAATCCATCCTACACACACACACACACGCACACACACACTGCTGCATCAATCCATTCTACACACAAACACACACACACTCTGCTGCATCACTCCATCCTACACACACACACGCACACACACACTGCTTCATCAATCCATCCTACACACACACACGCACACACACACTGCTTCATCAATCCATCCTACACACACATACACACACACACACACACTGCTGCATCAATCCATCCTACACACACACAGACACACACTGCTGCATCAATCCATCCTACACACACACACACACACACACACACTGCTGAATCA
>JANJGN010000285.1:30000-32500 GCA_026770705.1 Isurus oxyrinchus | reverse complement strand
CACACACACACACACACACACACTGCTGCAACAATCCATTCTACACACAAACACACACACACTCTGCTGCATCACTCCATCCTACACACACACACGCACACACACTGCTTCATCAATCCATCCTACACACACACACGCACACACACACTGCTTCATCTATCCATCCTACACACACACACACACACACACACACACACACGTGCACTGCTGCATCAATCCATCCTACACACAGACAGACACAAACTGCTGCGTCAATCCATCCTACACACACACACAGACACACACACACACACACACACACTGCTGTATCAATCCATCCTACACACAAACACAAACTCACACTTCTGCATCAATCCATCCTACACACACACACACACACACACACACACACTGCTGCATCAATCCATCCTGCACACACACACTCACACTGCTGCATCAATCCATCCTACACACACACACACACACAAACACACACTGCTGCATCAATCTATCCTACACACACACACACACACACACACACACAGGAGCATCAGTCCATCCTACACACACACACACACACACACACACACACAGCTTCATCAATAGATCCGACATACAAACACTCACCATCACTGCTTCATCAATCCATCCTACACACACGCATGCACACATACACACTGTCTAATCAATCCATCCTACACACACACACACACACACACACACACTGCTGCATCAATCCATCCTACACACACACACACGCACTGCTGCATCAATCCATACTACACACACAGACATACGCACACACTGCTGCATCAATCCATACTACACACACACACACACACACACACACACACACACACACACTGATGCATCAATCCATCCTACGCACAGACACACACACTGCTGCATCAATCCATCCTACACACACACACAGACACACACACACTGTTGCATCACTCCATCCTACACACACACACACACACACATACACACACACACACACGCACTGCTGCATCAATCCATCCTACACACACTCACACAATGCTGCATCAATCCATCATACACACGCACGCACGCACGCACGCACGCACGCACGCACGCACGCACACACACACACACACACACACACACACACACTGCTGCATCAATCCATCCTACACACACACACACACACACACTGCTGCATGAATCAATTCTAAACACAAACACACACACACTGTGCTGCATCACTCCATCCTACACACACACACGCACACACACACTGCTTCATCAATCCATCCTACACACACACACACACACACACACACACACTGCTGCATCAATCCATCCTACACACACACAGACACAGACTGCTGCATCAATCCATCCTACACACACACACACACACACACACACACATACACACTGCTGTATCAATCCAGCCTACATACACTCACACACACACACTGCTGCATCAATCCATCCTACACACACACACATACACACACACACACACTGCTGTATCAATCCATCCTACACACAAACACAAACTCACACTTCTGCATCAATCCATCCTACACACACACACACACACACACACTGCTGCATCAATCCCTCCTACACAGACACAAACACACTGCTGCATCAATCCATCCTACACACACACACACACAGACACACACAGACACAAACACAGACACACAGTGCTGCATCAATCCATCCTACACACACACACACACACACTGCTGCATCAATCCATTCTACACACAAACACACACACACTCTGCTGCATCACTCCATCCTACACACACACACGCACACACACACTGCTTCATCTATCCATCCTACACACACACACGCACACACACACTGCTTCATCAATCCATCCTACACACACATACACACACACACACACACTGCTGCATCAATCCATTCTGCACACAAACACGCACACACACTCTGCTGCATCACTCCATCCTACACACACACACGCACACACACACTGCTTCATCAATCCATCCTACACACACACACACACACACACACACACACACAACTGCATCAATCCATCCTACACACACACAGACACACACTGCTGCATCAATCCATCCTACACACACACACACACACACACACACACTGCTGTATCAATCCATCCTACACACACACACAAACACACACACACACTTTTGCATCACTCCATCCTACACACACACACTCACACACACACACTGCTGCATCAGTCCATGCTACACACACGCACACACACTGCTGCATCAATCCATCCTACACACACACACACACACACAAACACACACAAACACACACAAACACTCACACAGTGCTTAATCAATCCATCCTACACACACACATACACACACACACACTGCTGCATCAATCCATCCTCCACACACACACACACACACACACACTGCTGCATCAATCCATCCTACACACACACAAACCGCTGCATCAATCCATCCTAAACACACACACACACACACACACTGCTGCAACAATCCATACTACACACAGAGACACA
>JANJGN010000285.1:25000-27500 GCA_026770705.1 Isurus oxyrinchus | reverse complement strand
CACACTGCTGTATCAATCCATCCTACACACAAACACAAACTCACACTTCTGCATCAATCCATCCTACACACACACACACACACACACACTGCTGCATCAATCCCTCCTACACAGACACAAACACACTGCTGCATCAATCCATCCTACACACACACACACACACAGACACACACAGACACAAACACAGACACACAGTGCTGCATCAATCCATCCTACACACACACACACACACACACACACACACACTGCTGCATCAATCCATTCTACACACAAACACACACACACTCTGCTGCATCACTCCATCCTACACACACACATGCACACACACACTGCTTCATCAATCCATCCTACACACACAGACGCACACACACACTGCTTCATCAATCCATCCTACACACACATACACACACACACACACACACTGCTGCATCAATCCATCCTACACACACACAGACACACACTGCTGCATCAATCCATCCTACACACACACACACACACACACACACACACACACTGCTGAATCAATCCATCCTACACACAAACACAAACTCACACTTCTGCATCAATCCATCCTACACACACACGCACACACACACACTGCTGCATCAATCCATCCTGCACACACACACTCACACTGCTGCATCAATCAATCCTACACACACACACACACACAAACACACACTGCTGCATCAATCCATCGTATACACACACATACATATGCACGCTGCTGCATCAATGAATCCTATACACACACACACTGCTGCATCAATCTAGCCTACACGCACACACACACTCACAGGAGCATCAGTCCATCCTACACACACACACACACACACACACACACACAGCTTCATCAATAGATCCGACATACAAATACACACCATCACTTCTTCATCAATCCATCCTACAAAAACGCATACACACATACACACTGTCTAATCAATCCATCCTACACACACACACACACACACACACACTGCTGCATCAATCCATCCTACACACACACACACACACACAGACACACACTGCTGCATCAATCCATCCTACACACACACACACACACACACACACACACACTGCTGTATCAATCCATCCTACACACACACACAAACACACACACACACTTTTGCATCACTCCATCCTACACACACACACTCACACACACACACTGCTGCATCAGTCCATGCTACACACACGCACACACACTGCTGCATCAATCCATCCTACACACACACACACACACACACAAACACACACAAACACTCACACAGTGCTTAATCAATCCATCCTACACACACACATACACACACACACACTGCTGCATCAATCCATCCTCCACACACACACACAAACACACACTGCTGCATCAATCTATCCTACACACACACACACACACACACACACACACACACAGGAGCATCAGTCCATCCTACACACACACACACACACACACACACACACACAGCTTCATCAATAGATCCGACATACAAACACACACACACACTGCTGCATCAATCCATCCTGCACACACGCATGCACACATACACACTGTCTAATCAATCCATCCTACACACACACACACACACACACATACACTGCTGCATCAATCCATCCTACACACACACACACGCACTGCTGCATCAATCCATACTACACACCCAGACACACGCACACACTGCTGCATCAATCCATACTACACACACACACACACACACACACACACACACACTGCTGCATCAATCCATCCTACGCACAGACACACACACTGCTGCATCAATCCATCCTACACACACACAGACACACACACACTGTTGCATCACTCCATCCTACACACACACACACACACACACATACACACACACACACACGCACTGCTGCATCAATCCATCCTACACACACTCACACAATGCTGCATCAATCCATCATACACACACACACACGCACGCACGCACACACACACTCCTCCATCACTCCATCACACACACACACACACACACACACACACTCCTCCATCACTCCATCACACACACACACACACACATGCACACACACAGCCCTCCATCACTCCATCACACACACACACACACACACACACACACACTCCTCCATCAATCCATCACACACACACATGCACACACACAGCCCTCCATCACTCCATCACACACACTCACACACACACTCCTCCATCCCTCCATCGCACACACACACACACACTCCTCCATCACTCCATCACATACACACACACACACACACACACTCCTCCATCACTCCATCGCAAACACATATGCACACACACAGCACTGCATCGCACACACACACACACACACTCCTCCATCACTCCATCGCACACACACACACACACACACACACAAACACACTCCTCCATCACTCCATCACACACACACACACACACACACACACACACACACACACACACACACACACACACACTCCTCCATCACTCCATCACACACACACATGCACACACGTAGCCCTCCAT
>JANJGN010000284.1:612500-733623 GCA_026770705.1 Isurus oxyrinchus | reverse complement strand
CACTCCTGTATCTCTCTGGATTGCTAGTCCACTGATATAATCACTACACTCCTGTTTGTCTCTGGATTACTAGTCCAGTGATATAACCACTACACTCCTGTATCTCTTGGATTAACTAGTCCAGTAGTATAAACACTACACTCCTGTATCTCTCTGGATTACCAACCCAGTAATATAACCACTACACTCCTGTATCTCTCTGGATTACTAGTCCAGTAATATCACCACTACACTCCTGTTTGTCTCTGGATTACTAGTCCAGTAGTATAAACACTACACTCCTGTATCTCTCTGGATTACTAGTCCAGTAATATAAACACTACACTCCTGTATCTCTCTGGATTACTAGTCCAGTAATATAACCACTACACTCCTGTATCTCTCTGGATTACCAACCCAGTAATATAACCACTACACTCCTGTATCTCTCTGGATTGCTAGTCCACTGATATAATCACTACACTCCTGTTTGTCTCTGGATTACTAGTCCAGTAATATAACCACTACACTCCTGTATCTCTCTGGATTGCTAGTCCACTGATATAATCACTACACTCCTGTTTGTCTCTGGATTACTAGTCCAGTGATATAACCACTACACTCCTGTATCTCTCTGGATTACTAGTCCAGTAGTATAAACACTACACTCCTGTATCTCTCTGGATTACCAACCCAGTAATATAACCACTACACTCCCGTATCTCTCTGGATTACCAACCCAGTAATATAACCACTACACTCCTGTATCTCTCTGGATTATTATTCCAGTAATATCACCACTACACTCCTGTATCTCTCTGGATTACTAGTCCAGTAATATAACCACTACACTCCTGTATCTCTCTGGATTACTAGCCCAGTAATATGACCACTACACTCCTGTATCTCTCTGGATTACTAGTCCAATATAACCAGTACACTCCTGTATCTCTCTGGATTAATAGTCCAGTAATATAACCACTACACTCCTGTATCTCTCTGGATTAATAGTCCAGTAATATAACCACTACACTCCTGTATCTCTCTGGATTACTAGTCCAGTAATATAACCACTACACTCCTGTATCTCTCTGGATTACTAGTCCAGTACTATAACCACTACACTCCTGTATCTCTCTGGATTACTAGTCCAGTGATATAACCACTACACTCCTGTATCTCTCTGGATTACTAGTCCAGTGATATAACCACTACACTCCTGTATCTCTCTGGATTACCAACCCAGTAATATAACCACTACACTCCTGTATCTCTCTGGATTGCTAGTCCACTGATATAATCACTACACTCCTGTTTGTCTCTGGATTACTAGTCCAGTGATATAACCACTACACTCCTGTATCTCTCTGGATTACTAGTCCAGTAGTATAAACACTACACTCCTGTATCTCTCTGGATTACCAACCCAGTAATATAACCACTACACTCCCGTATCTCTCTGGATTACCAACCCAGTAATATAACCACTACACTCCTGTATCTCTCTGGATTATTATTCCAGTAATATCACCACTACACTCCTGTATCTCTCTGGATTACTAGTCCAGTAATATAACCACTACACTCCTGTATCTCTCTGGATTACTAGCCCAGTAATATGACCACTACACTCCTGTATCTCTCTGGATTACTAGTCCAGTAATATAACCAGTACACTCCTGTATCTCTCTGGATTAATAGTCCAGTAATATAACCACTACACTCCTGTATCTCTCTGGATTACTAGCCCAGTAAGATGACCACTACACTCCTGTATCTCTCTGGATTACTAGTCCAGTAATATAACCACTACACTCCTGTATCTCTCTGGATTGCTAGTCCAGTAATATAACCACTTCACTCCTGTATCTCTCTGGATTACTAGTCCAGTAATATAACCACTACACTCCTGTATCTCTCTGGATTACTAGTCCAGTAATATAACCACTGCACTCCTGTATCTCTCTGTATTTCTACCGCAGTAATATTAGCACAACACTCCTGTATCTCTCTGGATTACTAGCCCAGTAATATAAACACTACACTCCTGTATCTCTCTGGATTACTAGCCCAGTAATATAAACACTACACTCCTGTATCTCTCTGGATTACTAGTCCAGTAATATAAACACTACACTCCTGTATCTCTCTGGATACTAGTCCAGTAATATAACCACTACACTCCTGTATCTCTCTGGATTGCTAGTCCAGTAATATAACCACTACACTCCTGTATCTGTCTGGATTACTAGTCCAGTAATATAACCACTACACTCCTGTATCTCTCTGGATTACTAGTCCAGTAATATAACCACTGCACTCCTGTTATCTCTCTGTATTTCTACCGCAGTAATATTAGCACAACACTCCTGTATCTCTCTGGATTACTAGCCCAGTAATATAAACACTACACTCCTGTATCTCTCTGGATTACTACCCCAGTAATATAACCACTACACTCCTGTATCTCTCTGGATTACTAGTCCAGTAATATAAACACTACACTCCTGTATCTCTCTGGATTACTAGTCCAGTAATATAACCACTACACTCCTGTATCTCTCTGGATTGCTAGTCCAGTAATATAACCACTACACTCCTGTATCTGTCTGGATTACTAGTCCAGTAATATAACCACTACACTCCTGTATCTCTCTGGATTACTAGTCCAGTAATATAACCACTACACTTCTGTATCTCTCTGGATTACTAACCCTGTAATATAACCACTACATTGCTTAATCTCTCTGGATTACTAGTCCAGTAATATAACCACTACACTCCTGTATCTCTCTGGATTACTAGTCCAGTAATATAAACACTACACTCCTGTATCTCTCTGGATTACTAGTCCAGTGATATAATCACTACACTCCTGTTTCTCTCTGGATTACTAGTCCAGTGATATAACCACTACACTCCTGTATCTCTCTGGATTGCTAGTCCAGTAATATAACCACTACACTCCCGTATCTCTCTGGATTACCAACCCAGTAATATAACCACTACACTCCTGTATCTCTCTGGATTACTACCCCAGTTATTTAACCACTACACTCCTGTATCTGTCTGGATTACCAGCCCAGTAATATAACCACTACACTCCTGTATCTTTCTGGATTACTAGTCCAGTAATATAACCACTACACTCCTGTATCTCTCTGGATTACTAGTCCAGTAATATAACCACTACACTCCTGTATCTCTCTGGATTACTAGTCCAGTAATATAACCACTACACTCCTGTATCTCTCTGTATTTCTACCGCAGTAATATTACCACTACACTCCTGTATCTCTCTGGATTACTACCCCAGTTATTTAACCACTACACTCCTGTATCTGTCTGGATTACCAGCCCAGTAATATAACCACTACACTCCTGTATCTTTCTGGATTACTAGTCCAGTAATATAACCACTACACTCCTGTATCTCTCTGGATTACTAGTCCAGTAATATAACCACTACACTCCTGTATCTCTCTGTATTTCTACCGCAGTAATATTACCACTACACTCCTGTATCTCTCTGGATTACTACCCCAGTTATTTAACCACTACACTCCTGTATCTGTCTGGATTACCAGCCCAGTAATATAACCACTACACTCCTGTATCTTTCTGGATTACTAGTCCAGTAATATAACCACTACACTCCTGTATCTCTCTGGATTACTAGTCCAGTAATATAACCACTACACTCCTGTATCTCTCTGGATTACTAGTCCAGTAATATAACCACTACACTCCTGTATCTCTCTGGATTACTACAACAGTAATATAACCACTACACACCTGTATCTCTCTGGATTACTAGTCCAGTAATATAAACACTACACTCCTGTATCTCTCTGGATTACTAGTCCAGTAATATAACCACTACACTCCTGTATCTCTCTGGATTACTAGTCCAGTAATATAACCACTACACTCCTGTATCTCTCTGGATTGCTAGTCCTGTAATGTAACCACTACACTCCTGTATCTCTCTTGATTACCAACCCAGTAATATAACCACTACACTCCTGTATCTCTTTGGATTACTAGTCCAGTAATATAACCACTACACTCCTGTATCTCTCTGGATTACTAGTCCAGTAATATAACCACTACACTCCTGTATCTGTCTGGATTACTAGTCCAGTAATATAACCACTACACTCCTGTATCTCTCTGGATTACTAGTCCAGTAATATAACCACTACACTCCTGTATCTCTCTGGATTGCTAGTCCAGTAATATAACCACTACACTCCTGTATCTGTCTGGATTACTAGTCCAGTAATATAACCACTACACTCCTGTATCTCTCTGGATTACTAGTCCAGTAATGTAACCACTGCACTCCTGTATCTCTCTGTATTTCTACCGCAGTAATATTAGCACAACACTCCTGTATCTCTCTGTATTTCTACCGCAGTAATATTACCACTACACTCCTGTATCTCTCTGGATTACTAGCCCAGTAATATAAACACTACACTCCTGTATCTCTCTGGATTACTAGTCCAGTAATATAACCACTACACTCCTGTATCTCTCTGGATTACTAGTCCAGTAATATAAACACTACACTCCTGTATCTCTCTGGATTACTAGTCCAGTGATATAATCACTACACTCCTGTTTCTCTCTGGATTACTAGTCCAGTGATATAACCACTACACTCCTGTATCTCTCTGGATTGCTAGTCCAGTAATATAACCACTACACTCCCGTATCTCTCTGGATTACCAACCCAGTAATATAACCACTACACTCCTGTATCTCTCTGGATTACTACCCCAGTTATTTAACCACTACACTCCTGTATCTGTCTGGATTACCAGCCCAGTAATATAACCACTACACTCCTGTATCTTTCTGGATTACTAGTCCAGTAATATAACCACTACACTCCTGTATCTCTCTGGATTACTAGTCCAGTAATATAACCACTACACTCCTGTATCTCTCTGGATTACTAGTCCAGTAATATAACCACTACACTCCTGTATCTCTCTGTATTTCTACCGCAGTAATATTACCACTACACTCCTGTATCTCTCTGGATTACTACCCCAGTTATTTAACCACTACACTCCTGTATCTGTCTGGATTACCAGCCCAGTAATATAACCACTACACTCCTGTATCTTTCTGGATTACTAGTCCAGTAATATAACCACTACACTCCTGTATCTCTCTGGATTACTAGTCCAGTAATATAACCACTACACTCCTGTATCTCTCTGTATTTCTACCGCAGTAATATTACCACTACACTCCTGTATCTCTCTGGATTACTACCCCAGTTATTTAACCACTACACTCCTGTATCTGTCTGGATTACCAGCCCAGTAATATAACCACTACACTCCTGTATCTTTCTGGATTACTAGTCCAGTAATATAACCACTACACTCCTGTATCTCTCTGGATTACTAGTCCAGTAATATAACCACTACACTCCTGTATCTCTCTGGATTACTAGTCCAGTAATATAACCACTACACTCCTGTATCTCTCTGTATTTCTACCGCAGTAATATTACCACTACACTCCTGTATCTCTCTGGATTACTAGCCCAGTAATATAAACACTACACTCCTGTATCTCTCTGGATTTCTAGCCCAGTAATATAAACACTACACTCCTGTATCTCTCTGGATTACTACAACAGTAATATAACCACTACACACCTGTATCTCTCTGGATTACTAGTCCAGTAATATAAACACTACACTCCTGTATCTCTCTGGATTACTAGTCCAGTAATATAACCACTACACTCCTGTATCTCTCTGGATTACTAGTCCAGTAATATAACCACTACACTCCTGTATCTCTCTGGATTGCTAGTCCTGTAATGTAACCACTACACTCCTGTATCTCTCTTGATTACCAACCCAGTAATATAACCACTACACTCCTGTATCTCTTTGGATTACTAGTCCAGTAATATAACCACTACACTCCTGTATCTCTCTGGATTACTAGTCCAGTAATATAACCACTACACTCCTGTATCTGTCTGGATTACTAGTCCAGTAATATAACCACTACACTCCTGTATCTCTCTGGATTACTAGTCCAGTAATATAACCACTACACTCCTGTATCTGTCTGGATTACTAGTCCAGTGATATAACCACTACACTCCTGTATCTGTCTGGATTACTAGTCCAGTAATATAACCACTACTCTCCTGTATCTCTCTGGATTACTAGTCCAGTAATATAACCACTACACTCCTGTATCTGTCTGGATTACTACCCCAGTAATATAACCACTGCACTCCTGTATCTCTCTGTATTTCTACCGCAGTAATATTACCACAACACTCCTGTATCTCTCTGGATTACTAGCCCAGTAATATAAACACTACACTCCTGTATCTCTCTGGATTACTAGCCCAGTAATATAAACACTACACTCCTGTATCTCTCTGGATTACTACCCCAGTAATATAACCACTACACTCCTGTATCTCTCTGGATTACTAGTCCAGTAATATAAACACTACACTCCTGTATCTCTCTGGATTACTAGTCCAGTAATATAACCACTACACTCCTGTATCTCCCTGGATTGCTAGTCCAGTAATATAACCACTACACTGCTGTATCTCTCTGGATTACTAACCCTGTAATATAACCACTACATTGCTGTATCTCTCTGGATTACTAGTCCAGTAATATAACCACTACACTCCTGTATCTCTCTGGATTACTAGTCCAGTAATATAAACACTACACTCCTGTATCTCTCTGGATTACTAGTCCAGTGATATAACCACTACACTCCTGTATCTCCCTGGATTACTAGTCCAGTAATATAAACACTACACTCCTGTATCTCTCTGGATTACTAGTCCAGTGATATAATCACTACACTCCTGTTTCTCTCTGGATTACTAGTCCAGTGATATAACCACTACACTCCTGTATCTCTCTGGATTTCTAGTCCAGTAATATAACCACTACACTCCCGTATCTCTCTGGATTACCAACCCAGTAATATAACCACTACATTCCTGTATCTCTCTGGATTATTATTCCAGTAATATAACCACTACACTCCTGTATCTCTCTGGATTACTACCCCAGTTATTTAACCACTACACTCCTGTATCTGTCTGGATTACCAGCCCAGTAATATAACCACTACACTCCTGTATCTCTCTGGATTACTAGTCCAGTAATATAACCACTACACTCCTGTATCTCTCTGGATTACTAGTCCATCAATATAACCACTACACTCCTGTATCTCTCTGGATTACTAGTCCAGTAATATAACCACTACACTCCTGTATCTCTCTGGATTACTAGTCCAGTAATATAACCACTACACTCCTGTATCTCTCTGTATTTCTACCGCAGTAATATTACCACTACACTCCTGTATCTCTCTGGATTTCTAGCCCAGTAATATAAACACTACACTCCTGTATCTCTCTGGATTACTACAACAGTAATATAACCACTACACTCCTGTATCTCTCTGGATTACTAGTCCAGTAATATAAACACTACACTCCTGTATCTCTCTGGATTACTAGTCCAGTAATATAACCACTACACTCCTGTATCTCTCTGGATTACTAGTCCAGTAATATAACCACTACACTCCTGTATCTCTCTGGATTGCTAGTCCTGTAATGTAACCACTACACTCCTGTATCTCTCTTGATTACCAACCCAGTAATTTAACCACTACACTCCTGTATCTCTCTGGATTACTACAACAGTAATATAACCACTACACTCCTGTATCTCTCTGGATTACTAGTCCAGTAATATAAACACTACACTCCTGTATCTCTCTGGATTACTAGTCCAGTAATATAACCACTACACTCCTGTATCTCTCTGGATTACTAGTCCAGTAATATAACCACTACACTCCTGTATCTCTCTGGATTACTAGTCCAGTAATATAACCACTACACTCCTGTATCTCTCTGGATTACTAGTCCAGTAATATAACCACTACACTCCTGTATCTGTCTGGATTACTAGTCCAGTAATATAACCACTACACTCCTGTATCTCTCTGGATTACTAGTCCAGTAATATAACCACTACACTCCTGTATCTGTCTGGATTACTAGTTCAGTAATATAACCACTACACTCCTGTATCTCTCTGGATTACTAGTCCAGTAATATAACCACTACTCTCCTGTATCTCTCTGGATTACTAGTCCAGTAATATAACCACTACACTCCTGTATCTGTCTGGATTACTAGTCCAGTAATATAACCACTACACTCCTGTATCTGTCTGGATTACTAGTCCAGTAATATAACCACTACACTCCTGTATCTCTCTGGATTACTAGTCCAGTAATATAACCACTACACTCCTGTATCTCTCTGGATTACTAGTCCAGTAATATAACCACTGCACTCCTGTAACTCTCTGGATTACTAGTCCAGTAATATAACCACTACACTCCTGTATCTCTCTGGATTACTAGTCCAGTAATATAACCACTACACTCCTGTATCTCTCTGGATTACTAGTCCAGTAATATAACCACTACACTCCTGTATCTGTCTGGATTACTACCCCAGTAATATAACCACTACACTCCTGCAACAATGGTCAATTTGTGATTTTAGACCCTATGACATCTCTCTCTCTCTCTCTCTCTCCCCCCCTCTCTCTTCCTCGCTTCCTTACTCCCTCCCTCCCCCGCTCGCTTGATCATCCCTCCCCGCTCCTTTTGCCCTCATTTTAGGTACATGGTCTGGATCCTGAGGAATGGAAGGAGGTTGAGGTTCTGCCGATTGACATTGCGGACCGGAGTCATATTTATGGCAACGTGAGTACCTCCGCTGCCTTGAATAGCAACCCCTCCCCCGCACACTGCCCCCACCCCGGGCATCTCTCTGCCCCATCGGCAAATCAACTCTCCTGTATCGGTGCAAACCGGTGAGGCTGGGGATTCATCTGAAAAACCCATGGGATCTCCCCCCGCCCCCCCCCCCCCCCCCCACCCCACCACCCTTCACGTTGGCATATCCCTGCGGGGGTGGGGTAAGCAGAGCCGGTCGGGAAGTGCGGGTAGCAGCGGGACCCCTTCATCAGCCGGGGCTCCGGGTGTGCGCTGATGCTCGGGTCGGACAGTACCCGAGCCGGACCACAGCCTGAGGAGCGTTCCCAATACCGGTCACTGCCTGAGGAGATTTCCAGAGGGACCTGCCATGGCCTGGAGAGTGTTAATGTTGTGGGGGGGGGAGGGGGGCGGAGTGGGGGGGATTGGAGAGGCTGCGGCTCCTTCCTCTGGCGTTGGGGTGGGTCGCTGAAGGGAGATTTAATGGAGGGTGGGAAATATTGAGGCGCTGAGCTACAGTGGATTGGAAAGGGTTTGTGTCCATTGGGATTGTGTACAGTCGGAGTGAAGGGAAGTGGTTTGGGTCCATTGGGATTGTGTACAGTGGGAGTGAACGGGAAGGGGTTTGGGTCCATTGGGATTGTGTACAGTCGGAGTGAAGGGGAAGGGTTTTGGGTCCATTGGGATTGTGTACAGTCGGAGTGAAGGGGAAGGGGTTTGGGTCCATTGGGATTGTGTACAGTCGGAGTGAAGGGGAAGGGGTTTGGGTCCATTGGGATTGTGTACAGTCGGAGTGAAGGGGAAGGGGTTTGGGTCCATTGGGATTGTGTACAGTCGGAGTGAAGGGAAGCGGTTTGGGTCCATTGGGATTGTGTACAGTTGGAGTGAAGGGAAGCGGTTTGGGTCCATTGGGATTGTGTACTGTGGGAGTGAACGGGAAGGGGATTGGGATTGTGTACAGTGGGAGTGAGCGGGAAGGGGATTGGGATTGTGTACAGTGGGTGTGAATGGGAAGGGGTTTGGGTCCATTGGGATTGTGTACAGTGGGAGTGAACGGGAAGGGGTTTGGGTCCATTGGGATTGTGTACAGTCGGAGTGAAGGGGAAGGGTTTTGGGTCCATTGGGATTGTGTACAGTCGGAGTGAAGGGGAAGGGGTTTGGGTCCATTGGGATTGTGTACAGTCGGAGTGAAGGGAAGCGGTTTGGGTCCATTGGGATTGTGTACAGTTGGAGTGAAGGGAAGCGGTTTGGGTCCATTGGGATTGTGTACTGTGGGAATGAACGGGAAGGGGATTGGGATTGTGTACAGTGGGAGTGAGCGGGAAGGGGATTGGGATTGTGTACAGTGGGAGTGAGCGGGAAGGGGATTGGGATTGTGTACAGTGGGAGTGACCGGGAAGGGGATTGGTATTGTGTACAGTGGGAGTGAACGGGAAGGGGATTGGGATTGTGTACAGTGGGAGTGACCGGGAAGGGGATTGGGATTGTGTACAGTGGGAGTGAGCGGGAAGGGGATTGGGATTGTGTACAGTGGGAGTGAGCGGGAAGGGGATTGGGATTGTGTACAGTGGGAGTGACCGGGAAGGGGATTGGGATTGTGTACAGTGGGAGTGACCGGGAAGGGGATTGGGATTGTGTACAGTGGGAGTGAGCGGGAAGGGGATTGGGATTGTGTACAGTGGGAGTGACCGGGAAGGGGATTGGGATTGTGTACAGTGGGAGTGAGCGGGAAGGGGATTGGGATTGTGTACAGTGGGAGTGAGCGGGAAGGGATTGGGATTGTGTACAGTGGGAGTGACCGGGAAGGGGATTGGGATTGTGTACAGTGGGAGTGACCGGGAAGGGGATTGGGATTGTGTACAGTGGGAGTGACCGTGAAGGGGATTGGGATTGTGTACAGTGGGAGTGACCGGGAAGGGGATTGGGATTGTGTACAGTCGGAGTGACCGGGAAGGGGATTGGGATTGTGTACAGTCGGAGTGAAGGGAAGGGGATTGGGATTGTGCACAGTGGGAGTGACCGGGAAGGGGATTGGGATTGTGTACAGTGGGAGTGACCGGGAAGGGGATTGGGATTGTGTACAGTGGGAGTGACCGGGAAGGGGATTGGGATTGTGTACAGTCGGAGTGACCGGGAAGGGGATTGGGATTGTGCACAGTGGGAGTGACCGGGAAGGGGATTGGGATTGTGTACAGTGGGAGTGACCGGGAAGGGGATTGGGATTGTGTATAGCGACAGCAGGTCGGACTGTGTGCAGTGCAAGTGAATTCTCTCCTCTTCCTCAGGATTACAAATCAGATGAAGATCCGGCAATTTTCAAATCCATAAAGACAGGCAGAGGTCCCCTGGGTCCCACTTGGAAGGTATCAGTTCATTAACTCTGCTCTCTCCCCATCTTACTCTCCGTCTCCGCCTTCCTCACTCTCTGCCCCTCTCACTCTCTCCGCCCCCTTACTCTCTCTCTCTGCCGCTCTCTTCCTCTCTCACTCTCTCTCTCTCCGCCTTCCTTACTCTCTCTCTCTCTGCCCCTCTCTTACTCTCTCCCTCTCTCTCTCTCCGCCTTCCTTACTCTCTCTTTCTCTCTGGCTCACTGACGCCCTCTCTCTCTCTGACGCCCTCTGGCTCTCTGAAGCCCTCTCTCTCTCTCTGACGCCCTCTCTCTCTCTGACGCCCTCTCTCTCTCTCTGACGCCCTCTCTCTCTCTCTGACGCCCTCTCTCTCTCTGACGCCCTCTCTCTCTCTGACGCCCTCTCTCTCTCTGACGCCCTCTCTCTCTCTGACGCCCTCTCTCTCTCTCTGACGCCCTCTCTCTCTCTGACGCCCTCTCTCTCTCTCTGACGCCCTCTCTCTCTCTCTGACGCCCTCTCTCTCTCTGAAGCCCTCTCTCTCTCTGACGCCCTCTGGCTCTCTGAAGCCCTCTCTCTCTCTCTGACGCCCTCTCTCTCTCTCTGAAGCCCTCTCTCTCTCTGACGCCCTCTCTCTCTCTGACGCCCTCTCTCTCTCTGACGCCCTCTCTCTCTCTGACGCCCTCTCTCTCTCTCTGACGCCCTCTCTCTCTCTGACGCCCTCTCTCTCTCTGACGCCCTCTCTCTCTCTGACGCCCTCTCTCTCTCTGACGCCCTCTCTCTCTCTGACGCCCTCTCTCTCTCTGACGCCCTCTGGCTCTCTGAAGCCCTCTCTCTCTCTCTGACGCCCTCTCTCTCTCTGAAGCCCTCTCTCTCTCTGACGCCCTCTCTCTCTCTGACGCCCTCTCTCTCTCTGACGCCCTCTCTCTCTCTGACGCCCTCTCTCTCTCTGATGCCCTCTGGCTCTCTGACGCCCTCTGGCTCTCTGACGCCCTCTGGCTCTCTGACGCCCTCTTTCTCTCTGATGCCCTCTCTCTCTCTCTGACGCCCTCTCTCTCTCTCTGACGCCCTCTCTCTCTCTCTGACGCCCTCTCTCTCTCTCTGACGCCCTCTGGCTCTCTGACGCCCTCTGGCTCTCTGACGCCCTCTGGCTCTCTGACGCCCTCTCTCTCTCTCTGACGCCCTCTCTCTCTCTCTGACGCCCTCTCTCTCTCTCTGACGCCCTCTGGCTCTCTGACGCCCTCTGGCTCTCTGACGCCCTCTGGCTCTCTGACGCCCTCTGGCTCTCTGACGCCCTCTGGCTCTCTGACGCCCTCTCTCTCTCTCTGACGCCCTCTCTCTCTCTCTGACGCCCTCTCTCTCTCTCTGACGCCCTCTCTCTCTCTCTGACGCCCTCTCTCTCTCTCTGACGCCCTCTGGCTCTCTGACGCCCTCTGGCTCTCTGACGCCCTCTGGCTCTCTGACGCCCTCTGGCTCTCTGACGCCCTCTGGCTCTCTGACGCCCTCTCTCTCTCTCTGACGCCCTCTCTCTCTCTCTGACGCCCTCTCTCTCTCTCTGACGCCCTCTCTCTCTCTCTGACGCCCTCTCTCTCTCTCTGACGCCCTCTCTCTCTCTCTGACGCCCTCTCTCTCTCTCTGACGCCCTCTGGCTCTCTGACGCCATCTCGCCCTCGCTCTCTCGCTCTCGCCCTCGCCCTCTCTCTCTCTCTCTCTCTCTCGCCCTCGCCCTCTCTCTCTCTCTCTCTCTCTCGCCCTCGCTCTCTCTCTCACTCTCTCTCTCTCTCTCTCTCGCCCTCGCTCTCTCTCTCTCTCTCTCGCTCCCTCTCTCGCTCTCTCTCACTCTCTCTCTCTCTCGCCCTCGCCCTCGCTCACTCTCTCTCTCTCTCTCTCGCCCTCGCCCTCGCCCTCGCTCTCTCTCTCTCTCTCGCCCTCGCCCTCGCTCTCTCTCTCCCTCGCCCTCGCCCTCGCCCTCGCCCTCGCCCTCGCCCTCGCTCTCTCTCTCTCTCTCTCTCTCTCTCTCGCCTTCGCCCTCTCTCTCTCTCTCTCTCTCTCTCTCTCTCTCTCGCCCTCGCCCTCTCGCTGCCTGCCTGATGCTATCTTCTCTCTGTTGTGCTTTGACAGAAAGATCTCGCTGATTCTCCGGATTGGCCGCACATGTGTGCCTACAAACTGGTGACAGTGAATTTCCACTGGTGGGGGTTGCAGGGCCGTGTGGAGAAGTTCATTCAGAAGGTGAGAGGGCCCGCCAGCGGCCAGGGGTCAGCGAGGGGGTGGGGCACAGGGCGGACGAGTTGGGGGTGTGGGTGGGTGGGGGTCCGAGAGAGGAAGGAAGGGGAGTTTGGGAGAAAGGGAGAGTGGGAGGGAGTCTATGATTGAGGAGGGGAGCGTTTCGAGGGAGGGTGGTGGGCGGGGCGGGGGTGGGTGGGTGGTCCGGGGGCAGTGCTGGGGGTGGTGCTGGGTGGGTAACAGGGGCAAGTTCTGGGGGTGGTGCTGGGTGGGTAACAGGGAGGGTCCGGGGCAGTGCTGGGGGTGGTGCTGGGTGGGTAACAGGGGGCAGTGCTGGGGGTGGTGCTGGGTTGGTAACAGGGGGCAGTGCTGGGGGTGGTACTGGGTGGGTAACAGGGGGCAGTGCTGGGGGTGGTGCTGGGTGGGTAACAGGGGGCAGTGCTGGGGGTGGTGCTGGGTGGGTAACAGGGGGCAGTGCTGGGGGTGGTGCTGGGTTGGTAACAGGGGGCAGTGCTGGGGGTGGTGCTGGGTAGGTAACAGGGAGGGTCCGGGGGCAGTGCTGGGGGTGGTGCTGGGTGGGTAACAGGGGGCAGTGCTGGGGGTGGTGCTGGGTTGGTAACAGGGGGCAGTGCTGGGGGTGGTGCTGGGTGGGTAACAGGGGGCAGTGCTGGGGGTGGTGCTGGGTGGGTAACAGGGGGCAGTGCTGGGGGTGGTGCTGGGTGGGTAACAGGGGGCAGTGCTGGGGGTGGTGCTGGGTTGGTAACACGGGGCAGTGCTGGGGGTGGTGCTGGGTAGGTAACAGGGAGGGTCCGGGGGCAGTGCTGGGGGTGGTGCTGGGTGGGTCCGGGGGCAGTGCTGGGGGTGGTGCTGGGTGGCTAACAGGGGCAAGTTCTGGGCGTGGTGCAGGGTGGGTAACAGGGAGGGACCGGGGGCAGTGCTGGGGGTGGTGCTGGGTGGGTAACAGGGGGCAGTGCTGGGGGTGGTGCTGGGTGGGTAACAGGGGTCAGTGCTGGGGATGGTGCTGGGTGGGTAACAGGGCGCAGTGCTGGGGGTGGTGCTGGGTGGGTAACAGGGGGCAGTGCCGGGTGTGGTGCTGGGTGGGTAATAGGGGTCAGTGCTGGGGGTGGTCCTGGGTGGGTAACAGGGATGGTCCGGGGGCAGTGCTGTGTGTGGTGCTGGGTGGGTAACAGGGCGCAGTGCTGGGTGTGGTGCTGGGTGGGTAACAGGGAGCAGTGCTGGGTGTGGTGCTGGGTGGGTAACAGGGAGCAGTGCTGGGTGTGGTGCTGGGTGGGTAACGGGGGCAGTGCTGTGGGTGGTGCTGGGTGGGTAACGGGGGGCAGTGCTGGGGGTGGTGCTGGGTGGGTAACAGGGGGCAGTGCTGAAGGTGGTGCTGGGTGGGTAACGGGGGGCAGTGCTGGGGGTGGTGCTGGGTGGGTAACAGGGGTCAGTGCTGGGGGTGGTGCTGGGTGGGTAACAGGGGGCAGTGCTGGGGGTGGTGCTGGGTGGGTAACAGGGAGGGTCCGGGGGCAGTGCTGGGGGTGGTGCTGGGTGGGTAACAGGGGTCAGTGCTGGGGGTGATGCTGGGTGGGTAACAGGGAGGGTCCGGGGGCAGTGCTGGGGGTGGTGCTGGGTTGTCTGGGGACAGTGCTGGGAGTGGTGCTGGGTTGTCTGGGGACAGTGCTGGGGGTGGTGCTGGGTGGTCCGGGGGCAGTGCTGGGGGTGGTGCTGGGTGGTCCGGGGGCAGTGCTGGGGGTGGTGCTGGGTGGTCCGGGGGCAGTGCTGGGGGTGGTGCTGGGTTGTCTGGGGACAGTGCTGGGGGTGTTGCTGGGTGGGTAACAAGGGGCAGTGCTCGGGGTGGTGCTGGGTGGGTAACAGGGAGGGTCTGGGGGCAGTGCTGTGGGTGGTGCTGGGTGGGTAACAGGGAGCAGTGCTGGGGGTGGTGTTGGGTGGGTAACAGGGAGGGTCCGGGGGCAGTGCTGTGGGTGGGTGCTGCGTGGGTAACAGGGGTCAGTGCTGCGGGTGATGCTGGGTGGTTATCAGGGAGGGTCGGGGGGCAGTGCTGGGTGTGGCGCTGGGTGGGTAAGTGGGAGGGTCTGGTGTCAGTGCTGGGGGTGGTGCTGGGTGGTCCTGGGGCAGTGCTGGGTGGCTAACAGGGTTAGGGTCCGGGGTCAGTGCTGGGGGTGGTGCTGGGTGGGTAACAGGGGGAGGGTCCGGGGGCAGTGCTGGGGTTGGCGCTGGGTGTGTAACAGTGAGGGTCGGGGGTCAGTGCTGGGGGTGATGCTGGATGGGTAACAGGGGTCAGTGCTGGGGGTGGTGCTGGGTGGGTAACAGGGGTCAGTGCTGGGGGTGGTGCTGGGTGGGTAACGGGTCAGTGCTGGGGGTGGTGCTGGGTGGGTAACAGGGGTCAGTGCTGGGGGTGGTGCTGTGTGGGTAACAGGGAGGGTCGGGGGTCAGTGCTGGGGGTGGTGCTGTGTGGGTAACAGGGAGGGTCGGGGGTCAGTGCTGGGGGTGGTGCTGGGTGGGTAACAGGGGGCAGTGCTGGGGGTGTTGCTGGGTGGGTAACAGTGCGGGTCCGATGGCAGAGCTGGGCATGGTGCTGGGTGGGTAACAGGACTCAGTGCTGGGGGTGGTGCTGGGTGGGTAACAGGGGGCAGTGCTGGGGGTGGTGCTGGGTGGGTAACAGGGGGCAGTGCTGGGGGTGGTGCTGGGTAGGTAACAGGGAGGGTCCGGGGGCAGTGCTGGGGGTGGTGCTGTGTGGGTAACAGGGGGCAGTGCTGGGTGTGGTGCTGGGAGGGTCCGGGGGCAGTGCTGGGGGTGGTGCTGCGTGGCTAACAGGGGCAAGTTCTGGGAGTTGTGCTGGGTGGTTAACAGGGGGCAGTGCCGGGTGTGGTGCTGGGTGGGTAACAGGGGGCAGTGCTGGGGTTGGCGCTGGGTGGGTAACAGGGTGTGGTGCGGGGTGGGTAACAGGGGGCAGTGCTGGGGTTGGCGCTGGGTGGGTAACAGGGGGCAGTGCTGGGGGTGGTGCTGGGTGGGTAACAGGGGGCAGTGCTTGGGGTGGTGCTGGGTGGGTAACAGGGAGGGTCCGGGGGCAGTGCTGGGTGTGGTGCTGGTTGGGTAACAGGGGGCAGTGCTGGGAGTGGTGCTGGGTGGGTAACGGGGGGCAGTGGTGGGGGTGGTGCTGGGTGGGTAACAGGGGGCAGTGCTGGGGGTGGTGCTGGGTGGGTAACAGGGGGCAGTGCTGGGGGTGGTGCTGGGTGGGTAACAGGGGGCAGTGCTGGGGGTGGTGCTGTGTGGGTAACAGGGGGCAGTGCTGGGGGTGGTGCTGGGTGGGCAGAAGTGGGCAGTGCTGGGTGGGCAACAGGGGAAGCGTCTGGGGGCAGTGCTGGGGGTCGTGCTGGGTGTGTAACAGGGGGAGGGTCCGGTGTCAGTGCTGGGGGTAGTGCTGGGTGGTCGGGGCAGTGCTGGGGGTGGTGCTGGGTGGGTAACAGGGAGGGTCCGGGGGCAGTGCTGGGGGTGGAGCTGGGTGGTCCGGGGGCAGTGCTGGGGATGGTGCTGGGTGGGTAACAGGGGGCAGTGCTGGAGGTGGTGCTGGGTTGTCTGGGGACAGTGCTGGGGGTGGTGCTGGGTGGTCCGGGGGCAGTGCTGGGGGTGGTGCTAGGTGGTCCGGGGGCAGTGCTGTGGGTGGTGCTGGGTTGTCTGGGGACAGTGCTGGGGGTGGTGCTGGGTGGGTAACAGAGGGCAGTGCTGGGGGTGGTGCTGGGTGGGTAACAGGGGGCAGTGCTGGGGGTGGTGCTGGGTGGGTAACAGGGGGCAGTGCTGGGGGTGGTGCTGGGTGGGTAACAGGGAGGGTCCGGCGGCAGTGCTGCGGGTGGTGCTGCGTGGGTAACAGGGGTCAGTGCTGGGGGTGGCGCTGGGTGGGTAACAGGGGGCAGTGCTGCGGGTGGTGCTGTGTGGGTAACAGGGGGCAGTGCTGGGGGTGGTGCTGGGTGGGTAACAGGGATGGTCTGGGGGAAGTGCTGGGGGTGGTGCTGGGTGTGTAACAGGGAGGGTCCGGGGGCAGTTCTGGGCGTGGTGCTGGGTGGGTAACAGGGAGGGTCCGGGGGCAGTGCTGGGGGTGGTGCTGGGTGGTCCGGGGGCAGTGCTGGGGCTGGTGCTGGGTGGTCCGGGGGCAGTGCTGTGGGTGGTGCTGGGTTGTCTGGGGACAGTGCTGGGGGTGGTGCTGGGTGGGTAACAGAGGGCAGTGCTGGGGGTGGTGCTGGGTGGGTAACAGGGGGCAGTGCTGGGGGTGGTGCTGGGTGGGTAACAGGGGGCAGTGCTGGGGGTGGTGCTGGGTGGGTAACAGGGAGGGTCCGGCGGCAGTGCTGCGGGTGGTGCTGCGTGGGTAACAGGGGTCAGTGCTGGGGGTGGCGCTGGGTGGGTAACAGGGGGCAGTGCTGCGGGTGGTGCTGTGTGGGTAACAGGGGGCAGTGCTGGGGGTGGTGCTGGGTGGGTAACAGGGATGGTCTGGGGGCAGTGCTGGGGGTGGTGCTGGGTGTGTAACAGGGAGGGTCCGGGGGCAGTGTTGGGGGTGGTGCTTTGTGGGTAACAGGGGGCAGTGCTGGGGGTTTTGCTGGGTGGGTAACGGGGCAGTGCTGGGGGTTTTGCTGGGTTGGTAACAGGGAGGGTCCGGGGGCAGTGCTGGGGGTGACGCTGGGTGGGTAACAGCGAGGGTCTGTGGTCAGTGCTGGGCATGGTGCTCGGTGGCTCTCAGGGGGCAGTGCTGGGGGCGTTGCTGGGTGGGTAACAGGGGGCAGTGCTGGGGGTGGTGCTGGCTGGGTAACAGGGGGCTGTGCTGGGCGTGGTGCTGGGTGGGTAACAGGGGGCAGTGCTGGGGGTGGTGCTGTTTGGATAACAGGTGGCAGTGCTGGGGGTGGTGCTGGGTGGGTAACAGGGAGGGTCCGGGGGCAGTGCTGGCTGTGGTGTTGGTTGGGTAACGGGGCAGTGCTGGGGGTGGTGCTGGATGGGTAACAGGGAGGGTCCGGGGTCAGTGCTGGGGGTGGTGCTGTGTGGGTAACAGGGGTCAGTGCTGGGGGTGGTGCTGGGTGGGTAACGGGTCAGTGCTGGGGCTGGTGGTGGGTGGGTAACACGGGGCAGTGCTGGGGGTGTTGCTGGGTGGTTAACAGTGCGGGTCCGGGTGCAGAGCTGGGCGTGGTGCTGTTTGGATAACATGGGGTAGTGCTGGGGGTGGTGCTGGGTGGGTAACAGGGGGCAATGCTGGGGGTGGTGCTGGGTGTGTAACAGGGCGCAGTGCTGGGGGTGGTGCTGGGTGGGTAACAGGGGGCAGTGCAGGGGGTGGTGCTGGGTGGGTAACAGGGGGCAGTGCTGGGGGTGTTGCTGGGTGGTTAACAGTGCGGGTCCGGGTGCAGAGCTGGGCGTGGTGCTGTTTGGATAACATGGGGTAGTGCTGGGGGTGGTGTTGGGTGGGTAACAGGGGGCAGTGCTGGGGGTGGTGCTGGGTGGGTAACAGGGGGCAGTGCTGGGGGTGGTGTTGGGTGGGTAACAGGGGGCAGTGCTAGGGGTGGTGCTGGGTGGGTAACAGGGAGCAGTGCTGGAGGTGGTGCTGGGTGGGTAACAGGGGTCAGTGCTGGGGGTGGTGCTGGGTGGGTGTCAGGGTGCAGTGCTGGGTGTGGTGCTGCTTGGGTAACAGGGAGGGTCCGGGGGCAGTGCTGGCGGTGGTGCTGGGTGTGTAACAGGGGGCAGTGCTGGGGGTGGTGCTGGGTGGGTAACAGGCGGCAGTGCTGGGGGTGGTGCTGGGTGGGTAACAGGGGGCAGTGCTGGGGGTGGTGCTGGGTGGGTAACAGGGGTCAGTGCTGGGGGTGGTGCTGGATGGGTAACAGGGAAGGTCCGGGAGCAGTGTTGGGGGTGGTGCTGGGTGGTCCGGGGGCAGTGCTGGGGGTGGTGCTTTCTGGGTAACAGGGGGCAGTGCTGGGGGTGGTGCTGGGTGGGTAACAGGGGGCAGTGCTGGGGGTGGTGCTGGGTATGTAACAGGGGTCAGTGCTGGGGGTGGCGCTGGGTGGGTAACAGGGAGGGTCCGGGGGCAGTGCTGGGGGTGGTGCTGGTTGGGTAACAGGCGGCAGTGCTGGGGGTGGTGCTGGGTGGGTAACAGGGGGCAGTGCTGGAGGTGGTGCTGGTTGGGTAATGGGTTCAATGCTGGGGGTGGTGCTGGGTGGGTAACAGGCGGCAGTGCTGGGGGTGGTGCTGGGTGGGTAACAGGCGGCAGTGCTGGGGGTGGTGCTGGGTGGGTAACAGGGAGCAGTGCTGGGGGTGGTGCTGGGTGGGTAACGGGTCAGTGCTGGGGGTGGTGCTGGGTGGGTAACAGGGATGGTCCGGGTGCAGTGCTGGGGTGGTGCTGCGTGGGTAACAGGGGGCAGTGCTGGGGGTGGTGCTGGGTGGGTAACAGGGGTCAGTGCTGGGGGTGGTGCTGGGTGGGTAACAGGGGTCAGTGCTGGGGGTGGTGCTGGGTGGTAAACAGGGGGCAGTGCTGGAGGTGGTGCTGGTTGGGTAACGGGGCAGTACTGCGGGTGGTGCTGGGTGGGTAACATGGAGGGTCCGGGGTCAGTGCTGGGCGTGGTGCTCGGAGGGTAACGGGGCAGTGCTGGGGGTGGTGCTGGGTGGGTAACAGGGGGCACTGCTGGGTGTGGTGCTGGGTGGGTAACAGGGAGGGTCTCAGGGCAGTGCTGGGGGTGGTGCTGGGTGGGTAACAGGGGTCAGTGCTGGCGGTGGTGCTGGGTGGGTAACAGGGCAGTGCTGGGGGTGGTGCTGGGTGGGTAACAGGGGTCAGTGCTGGGGGTGGTGCTGGGTGGGTAACAGGGAGGGTCCGGGGGCAGTGCTGTGGGTGGTGCTGGGTGGGTAACAGGGGGCAGTGTTGGGGATGGTGCTGGGTGGGTAACAGGGGGCAGTGCTGTGGGTGGTGTTGGGTGGCTAACAGGGGGAGTGTCGGGCGCCAGTTCTGGGGGTGGTGCTGGGTGGTCCGGGGGCAGTTCTGGAGGTGGTGCTGGGTGGGTAACAGGGGGAGGGTCAGGCGTCAGTGCTGGGGGTGGTGCTGGGTGGGTAACAGGGGGCAGTGCTGGGGGTGGTGCTGGGTGGGTAACAGGGGGCAGTGCTGGGGGTGGTGCTGGGTGGGTAACAGGGTTCAGTGCTGGGGGTGGTGCTGGGTGGGTAACAGGGGGCAGTGCTGGGGGTGGTGCTGGGTGGGTAACAGGGGTCAGTGCTAATGATGGTGCTGGGTGGGTAACAGGGCAGTGCTGGGGGTGGTGCTGGATGGGTAACCGGGAGGGTCCGGCGGCAGTGCTGGGGGTGGTGCTGGGTGGGTAACAGGGGGCAGTGCTGTGGGTGGTGCTGTGTGTGTAACAGGGGTCAGTGCTGGGGGTGGTGCTGGTGGTAAACAGGGGGCAGTGCTGGGGTTGGCGCTGGGTGGGTAACAGGGGTCAGTGCTGGGGGTGGTGCTGGGTGGGTAACAGGGATGGTCCGGGCGCAGTGCTGGGGATGGTGCTGGGTGGGTAACAGGGGTCAGTGCTGGGGGTGGTGCTGGGTGGGTAACGGGTCAGTGCTGGGGGTGCTGCTGGGTGCGTAACAGGGTAGGTCCGGGAGCAGTGTTGGTGGTGGTGCTTGGTGGTCCGGGGGCAGTGCTGGGGGTGGTGCTGCTTGGGTGACAGGGAGGGTCCGGGGGCAGTGCTGGGTGTGGTGCTGGGTTGGTAACAGGGGGCAGTGCTGGGGGTGGTGCTTGGTGGGTAACAGGGAGGGTCCGAGGTCAGTGCTGGGGGTGGTGCTGGGTGGGTAACAGGGGGCAGTGCTGGGGGTGGTGCTGGGTGGGTAACAGTGAGGGTCTGGGGGCAGTGCTGGGGGTGGTGCTGGGTGGTTAAAAGGGATGGTCCGGGGGCAGTGCTGGGGGTGGTGCTGGGTGGGTAACAGGGGGCAGTGCTGGGGGTGGTGCTGGGTGGGTAACAGGGGGCAGTGCTGGGGGTGGTGCTGGGTGGGTAACGGGGCAGTGCTGGGGGTGGTGCTGGGTGGGTAACAGCGGGCAGTGCTGGCGGTGGTGCTGGTTGGGTAACAAGGGTCAGTGCTCGGGGTGGTGGTGGGTGGGTAACAGGGAGCAGTGCTGGGGGTGGTGCTGGGTGGGTAACAGGGGTCAGTGCTGGGGGTGGTGCTGGGTGGGTAACTGGGAGGGTCCGGGCGCAGTGCTGGGTATGGTGCTGGGTGGGTAACGGGTCAGTGCTGGGGTTGGTGCTGGGTGGGTAACAGGGAAGGTCCGGGAGCAGTGTTGGTGGTGGTGCTGGGTGGTCCGGGGGCAGTGCTGGGGGTGGTGCTGCTTGGGTGACAGGGAGGGTCCGGGGGCAGTGCTGGGAGTGGTGCTGGGTGGGTAACAGGGGGCAGTGCTGGGGGTGGTGCTGTGTGGGTAACAGCGGGCAGTGCTGGGGGTGGTGCTGGGTGGGTAACAGGGAGGGTCCGGGGTCAGTGCTGGGTGGGTAACAGGGAGGGTCCGGGGGCAGTGCTGTGGGTGGGTGCTCGGTGGGTAACAGGGGTCAGTGCTGGGCGTGGTGCTGGGTGGTTATCAGGGAGGGTCGGGGGGCACTGCAGGGTGTGGCGCTGGGTGGGTAAGTGGGAGGGTCTGGGGTCAGTGCTGGGGGTGGTGCTGGGTGGTCCTGGGGCAGTGCTGTGTGGCTAACAGGGTTAGGGTCCGGGTTCAGTGCTGGGGTGGTGCTGGGTGGGTAACAGGGGGCAGTGCTGCGGGTGGTGTTGGGTGGTTAACAGGGGGAGGGTCGGGCGTCAGTTCTCGGGGTGGTGCTGGGTGGTCCGGGAGCAGTGCTGGGGGTGGTGCTGGTTGGGTAACAGGGGGAGCGTCAGGCGTCAGTGCTGGGGTTGGTGCTGGGTGGGTAACAGGGGGCAGTGCTGCGGGTGGTGCTGTGTGGTCCGGGGGCAGTGCTGGAGGTGGTGCTGGGTGGTCCGGGGGCAGTGCTGGGGGTGGTGCTGGTTGGGTAACAGGGGGAGCGTCAGGCGTCAGTGCTGGGGTTGGTGCTGGGTTAGTAACAGGGGTCAGTGCTGGGGGTGGTGCTGGGTGGGTAAGAGGGGGCAGTGCTGGAGGTGGTGCTGGGTGGGTAACAGGGGTAAGTGCTGGGGGTGGTGCTGGGTGGGTCACAGGGGTCAGTGCTGGGGGTGGTGCTGTGTGGGTAACAGGGGTCAGTGCTGGGAGTGGTGCTGGGTGGGTAACAGGGGGCAGTGCTGCGGGTGGTGCTGGGTGGGTAACATGGATGGTCCGGGGTCACTGCTGGGCGTGGTGCTCGGAGGGTAACGGGGCAGTGCTGGGGGTGGTGCTGGGTGGGTAACAGGGAGGGTCCGGGGCAGTGCTGGGGGTGGTGCTGGGTGGTTAACAGGGGGCGGTGCTGGGGGTGGTGCTGGGTGGTTAACAGGGGGCACTGCTGGGTGTGGTGCTGGGTGGGTAACAGGGAGGGTCTCGGGGCAGTGCTGGGGGTGGTGCTGGGTGGGTAACAGGGGGCAGTGCTGGGGGTGGAGCTGGGTGGGTAACAGGGGTCAGTGCTGGCGGTGGTGCTGGGTGGGTAACAGGGCAGTTCTGGGGGTGGTGCTGGGTGGGTAACAGGGGGCAGTTCTGGGGGTGGTGCTGGGTGGGTAACAGGGAGGGTCCGGGGGCAGTGCTGTGGGTGGTGCTGGGTGGGTAACCGGGAGGGTCCGGCGGCAGTGCTGGGGGTGGTGCTGGGTGGGTAACCGGGAGGGTCCGGCGGCAGTGCTGGGGGTGGTGCTGGGTGGGTAACAGGGGGCAGTGCTGCGGGTGGTGCTGTGTGGTTAACAGGGGGCAGTGCTGGGGGTGGTGCTGGGTGGGTAATAGGGGGGCAGTGCTGGGGGTGGTGCTGGGTGGGCAACAGAGGGCAGTGCTGGAGGTGGTG
This sequence comes from Isurus oxyrinchus, assembly GCA_026770705.1. Classification (NCBI taxonomy): domain Eukaryota; kingdom Metazoa; phylum Chordata; class Chondrichthyes; order Lamniformes; family Lamnidae; genus Isurus; species Isurus oxyrinchus. The sequence goes on along the minus strand of JANJGN010000284.1, from coordinate 710,312 downwards.
CTGGGTGGGTAACAGGGGGCAGTGCTGGGGGTGGTGCTGGGTGGGTAACAGGGGGCAGTGCTGGGGGTGGTGCTGGGTGGATAACGGGGCACTGCTGGGGGTGGTGCTGGGTGGGTAACGGGGCAGTGCTGGGGGTGGTGCTGGGTGGGTAACAGGGGGCAGTGCTGGGGGTGGTCCTTGGTGGGTAACGGGGCAGAGCTGGGGGTGGTGTTGGGTGGGGAACACGGTGAAGTTCTGGGTGTGGTGCTGGGTGGGTAACAGGGGGCAGTGCTGGGGGTGGTGCTGGGTGGGGAACACGGGGCAGTGCAGGGGGTGGTGCTGGGTGGGGAACAGGGGTCAGTGCTGGGTGGGCAACAGGGGGAGGGTCCGGGGTCAGTGCTGGGGCTGGTGCTGGGTGGGTAACAGAGAGTGCCGGGGGCAGAGCTTGAGGTGGTGCTGGGTGTGTAACAGGGGGAGGATACGGGGGCAGTGCTGGGGGTGGTGCTGGGTGGGTAACAGGGGGCAGTGCTGGGGGTGGTGCAGGGTGGGTAACCGGGAGGGTCCGGCGGCAGTGCTGGGGGTGGTGCTGGGTGGGTAACAGGGTGCAGTGCTGGGGGTGGTGCTGGGTGGGTAACAGGGGGCAGTGCTGGGGCTGGTGCTGGGTGGGTAACGGGTCAGTGCTGGGGGTGGTGCTGGTGGTAAACAGGGGGCAGTGCTGGGGGTGGTGCTGGGTGGGTAACAGGGCAGTGCTGTGGGTGGTGCTGTGTGTGTAACAGGGGTCAGTGCTGGGGTTGGCGCTGGGTGGGTAACAGGTGTAAGTGCTGGGGGTGGTGCTGGGTGGGTAACAGGGAGGGTCCGGGGGCAGTGCTGGGGGGTGGCGCTGGGTGGGTAACAGGGGGCAGTGCTGGGGGTGGCGCTGGGTGGGTAACAGGGGGCAGTGCTGGGGGTGGTGCTGGGTGGGTAACAGGGGGCAGTGCTGGGGTTGGTGCTGGGTGCGTAACAGGGAAGGTCCGGGAGCAGTGTTGGTGGTGGTGCTGGGTGGTCCGGGGGCAGTGCTGGGGGTGTTGCTGGGTGGGTAACGGGGGTCTGTGCTGGGGGTGGTGCTGCTTGGGTGACAGGGAGGGTCCGGGGGCCGTGCTGGGAGTGGTGCTGGGTGGGTAACAGGGGGCAGTGCTGGGAGTGGTGCTGGGTGGGTATCAGTGGGCAGTGCTGGGTGGGTAACAGGGGGCAGTGCTGGGGGTGGTGGTGGGTGGGTAACAGGGGTCAGTGCTGGGTGGGTAACAGGGGTCAGTGCTGGGGGTGGTGGTGGGTGGGTAACAGGGGTCAGTGCTGGGGGTGGTGCTGGGTGGGTAACAGGGAGGGTCCGGGCGCAGTGCTGGGGATGGTGCTGGGTGGGTAACAGGGGTCAGTGCTGGGGTTGGTGCTGGGTGGGTAACAGGGAGGGTCCGGGCGCAGTGCTGGGCATGGTGCTGGGTGGGTAACGGGTCAGTGCTGGGGGTGGTGCTGGGTGGGTAACAGGAGGCAGTGCTGGGGGTGTTGCTGGGTGGTTAACAGTGCGGGTCCGGGTGCAGAGCTGGGCGTGGTGCTGTTTGGATAACATGGGGTAGTGCTGGGGGTGGTGTTGGGTGGGTAACAGGGGGCAGTGCTGGGGGTGGTGCTGGGTGGGTAACAGGGGGCAGTGCTGGGGGTGGTGTTGGGTGGGTAACAGGGGGCAGTGCTAGGGGTGGTGCTGGGTGGGTAACAGGGAGCAGTGCTGGAGGTGGTGCTGGGTGGGTAACAGGGGTCAGTGCTGGGGGTGGTGCTGGGTGGGTGTCAGGGTGCAGTGCTGGGTGTGGTGCTGCTTGGGTAACAGGGAGGGTCCGGGGGCAGTGCTGGCGGTGGTGCTGGGTGTGTAACAGGGGGCAGTGCTGGGGGTGGTGCTGGGTGGGTAACAGGCGGCAGTGCTGGGGGTGGTGCTGGGTGGGTAACAGGGGGCAGTGCTGGGGGTGGTGCTGGGTGGGTAACAGGGGTCAGTGCTGGGGGTGGTGCTGGATGGGTAACAGGGAAGGTCCGGGAGCAGTGTTGGGGGTGGTGCTGGGTGGTCCGGGGGCAGTGCTGGGGGTGGTGCTTTCTGGGTAACAGGGGGCAGTGCTGGGGGTGGTGCTGGGTGGGTAACAGGGGGCAGTGCTGGGGGTGGTGCTGGGTATGTAACAGGGGTCAGTGCTGGGGGTGGCGCTGGGTGGGTAACAGGGAGGGTCCGGGGGCAGTGCTGGGGGTGGTGCTGGTTGGGTAACAGGCGGCAGTGCTGGGGGTGGTGCTGGGTGGGTAACAGGGGGCAGTGCTGGAGGTGGTGCTGGTTGGGTAATGGGTTCAATGCTGGGGGTGGTGCTGGGTGGGTAACAGGCGGCAGTGCTGGGGGTGGTGCTGGGTGGGTAACAGGCGGCAGTGCTGGGGGTGGTGCTGGGTGGGTAACGGGTCAGTGCTGGGGGTGGTGCTGGGTGGGTAACAGGGATGGTCCGGGTGCAGTGCTGGGGTGGTGCTGCGTGGGTAACAGGGGGCAGTGCTGGGGGTGGTGCTGGGTGGGTAAGAGGGGTCAGTGCTGGGGGTGGTGCTGGGTGGTTAACAGGGGTCAGTGCTGGGGGTGGTGCTGGGTGGTAAACAGGGGGCAGTGCTGGAGGTGGTGCTGGTTGGGTAACGGGGCAGTGCTGCGGGTGGTGCTGGGTGGGTAACATGGAGGGTCCGGGGTCAGTGCTGGGCGTGGTGCTCGGAGGGTAACGGGGCAGTGCTGGGGGTGGTGCTGGGTGGGTAACAGGGGGCACTGCTGGGTGTGGTGCTGGGTGGGTAACAGGGAGGGTCTCAGGGCAGTGCTGGGGGTGGTGCTGGGTGGGTAACAGGGGTCAGTGCTGGCGGTGGTGCTGGGTGGGTAACAGGGCAGTACTGGGGGTGGTGCTGGGTGGGTAACAGGGGTCAGTGCTGGGGGTGGTGCTGGGTGGGTAACAGGGAGGGTCCGGGGGCAGTGCTGTGGGTGGTGCTGGGTGGGTAACAGGGGGCAGTGTTGGGGATGGTGCTGGGTGGGTAACAGGGGGAGTGTCGGGCGCCAGTTCTGGGGGTGGTGCTGGGTGGTCCGGGGGCAGTTCTGGAGGTGGTGCTGGGTGGGTAACAGGGGGAGGGTCAGGCGTCAGTGCTGGGGGTGGTGCTGGGTGGGTAACAGGGGGCAGTGCTGGGGGTGGTGCTGGGTGGGTAACAGGGGGCAGTGCTGGGGGTGGTGCTGGGTGGGTAACAGGGTTCAGTGCTGGGGGTGGTGCTGGGTGGGTAACAGGGGGCAGTGCTGGGGGTGGTGCTGGGTGGGTAACAGGGGTCAGTGCTATGGATGGTGCTGGGTGGGTAACAGGGCAGTGCTGGGGGTGGTGCTGGATGGGTAACCGGGAGGGTCCGGCGGCAGTGCTGGGGGTGGTGCTGGGTGGGTAACAGGGGGCAGTGCTGTGGGTGGTGCTGTGTGTGTAACAGGGGTCAGTGCTGGGGGTGGTGCTGGTGGTAAACAGGGGGCAGTGCTGGGGTTGGCGCTGGGTGGGTAACAGGGGTCAGTGCTGGGGGTGGTGCTGGGTGGGTAACAGGGATGGTCCGGGCGCAGTGCTGGGGATGGTGCTGGGTGGGTAACAGGGGTCAGTGCTGGGGGTGGTGCTGGGTGGGTAACGGGTCAGTGCTGGGGGTGCTGCTGGGTGCGTAACAGGGTAGGTCCGGGAGCAGTGTTGGTGGTGGTGCTTGGTGGTCCGGGGGCAGTGCTGGGGGTGGTGCTGCTTGGGTGACAGGGAGGGTCCGGGGGCAGTGCTGGGTGTGGTGCTGGGTTGGTAACAGGGGGCAGTGCTGGGGGTGGTGCTTGGTGGGTAACAGGGAGGGTCCGAGGTCAGTGCTGGGGGTGGTGCTGGGTGGGTAACAGGGGGCAGTGCTGGGGGTGGTGCTGGGTGGGTAACAGTGAGGGTCTGGGGGCAGTGCTGGGGGTGGTGCTGGGTGGTTAAAAGGGATGGTCCGGGGGCAGTGCTGGGGGTGGTGCTGGGTGGGTAACAGGGGGCAGTGCTGGGGGTGGTGCTGGGTGGGTAACAGGGGGCAGTGCTGGGGGTGGTGCTGGGTGGGTAACGGGGCAGTGCTGGGGGTGGTGCTGGGTGGGTAACAGGGGGCAGTGCTGGGGGTGGTGCTGGGTGGGTAACAGGGGGCAGTGCTGGGGGTGGTGGTGGGTGGGTAACAGGGGGCAGTGCTGGGGGTGGTGCTGGGTGGGTAACAGGGGGCAGTGCTGGGGGTGGTGCTGGGTGGGTAACGGGGCAGTGCTGGGGGTGGTGCTGGGTGGGTAACAGCGGGCAGTGCTGGCGGTGGTGCTGGTTGGGTAACAAGGGTCAGTGCTCGGGGTGGTGGTGGGTGGGTAACAGGGAGCAGTGCTGGGGGTGGTGCTGGGTGGGTAACAGGGGTCAGTGCTGGGGGTGGTGCTGGGTGGGTAACTGGGAGGGTCCGGGCGCAGTGCTGGGTATGGTGCTGGGTGGGTAACGGGTCAGTGCTGGGGTTGGTGCTGGGTGGGTAACAGGGAAGGTCCGGGAGCAGTGTTGGTGGTGGTGCTGGGTGGTCCGGGGGCAGTGCTGGGGGTGGTGCTGCTTGGGTGACAGGGAGGGTCCGGGGGCAGTGCTGGGAGTGGTGCTGGGTGGGTAACAGGGGGCAGTGCTGGGGGTGGTGCTGTGTGGGTAACAGCGGGCAGTGCTGGGGGTGGTGCTGGGTGGGTAACAGGGAGGGTCCGGGGTCAGTGCTGGGTGGGTAACAGGGAGGGTCCGGGGGCAGTGCTGTGGGTGGGTGCTCGGTGGGTAACAGGGGTCAGTGCTGGGGGTGGTGCTGGGTGGGTAACAGGGAGGGTCCGGGGTCAGTGCTGGGTGGGTAACAGGGAGGGTCCGGGGGCAGTGCTGTGGGTGGGTGCTCGGTGGGTAACAGGGGTCAGTGCTGGGCGTGGTGCTGGGTGGTTATCAGGGAGGGTCGGGGGGCACTGCTGGGTGTGGCGCTGGGTGGGTAAGTGGGAGGGTCTGGGGTCAGTGCTGGGGGTGGTGCTGGGTGGTCCTGGGGCAGTGCTGTGTGGCTAACAGGGTTAGGGTCCGGGGTCAGTGCTGGGGTGGTGCTGGGTGGGTAACAGGGGGCAGTGCTGCGGGTGGTGTTGGGTGGTTAACAGGGGGAGGGTCGGGCGTCAGTTCTCGGGGTGGTGCTGGGTGGTCCGGGAGCAGTGCTGGGGGTGGTGCTGGTTGGGTAACAGGGGGAGCGTCAGGCGTCAGTGCTGGGGTTGGTGCTGGGTTAGTAACAGGGGTCAGTGCTGGGGGTGGTGCTGGGTGGGTAAGAGGGGGCAGTGCTGGAGGTGGTGCTGGGTGGGTAACAGGGGTAAGTGCTGGGGGTGGTGCTGGGTGGGTCACAGGGGTCAGTGCTGGGGGTGGTGCTGTGTGGGTAACAGGGGTCAGTGCTGGGAGTGGTGCTGGGTGGGTAACAGGGGGCAGTGCTGCGGGTGGTGCTGGGTGGGTAACATGGATGGTCCGGGGTCACTGCTGGGCGTGGTGCTCGGAGGGTAACGGGGCAGTGCTGGGGGTGGTGCTGGGTGGGTAACAGGGAGGGTCCGGGGCAGTGCTGGGGGTGGTGCTGGGTGGTTAACAGGGGGCGGTGCTGGGGGTGGTGCTGGGTGGTTAACAGGGGGCACTGCTGGGTGTGGTGCTGGGTGGGTAACAGGGAGGGTCTCGGGGCAGTGCTGGGGGTGGTGCTGGGTGGGTAACAGGGGGCAGTGCTGGGGGTGGAGCTGGGTGGGTAACAGGGGTCAGTGCTGGCGGTGGTGCTGGGTGGGTAACAGGGCAGTTCTGGGGGTGGTGCTGGGTGGGTAACAGGGGGCAGTTCTGGGGGTGGTGCTGGGTGGGTAACAGGGAGGGTCCGGGGGCAGTGCTGTGGGTGGTGCTGGGTGGGTAACCGGGAGGGTCCGGCGGCAGTGCTGGGGGTGGTGCTGGGTGGGTAACCGGGAGGGTCCGGCGGCAGTGCTGGGGGTGGTGCTGGGTGGGTAACAGGGGGCAGTGCTGCGGGTGGTGCTGTGTGGTTAACAGGGGGCAGTGCTGGGGGTGGTGCTGGGTGGGTAATAGGGGGCAGTGCTGGGGGTGGTGCTGGGTGGGCAACAGAGGGCAGTGCTGGAGGTGGTGCTGGGTGGGTAACAGGGGGCAGTGCTGGGGTTGGTGCTGGGTGGGTAACAGGGGGCAGTGCTGGGGGTGGTGCTGGGTGGATAACGGGGCACTGCTGGGGGTGGTGCTGGGTGGGTAACGGGGCAGTGCTGGGGGTGGTGCTGGGTGGGTAACAGGGGGCAGTGCTGGGGGTGGTCCTTGGTGGGTAACGGGGCAGAGCTGGGGGTGGTGTTGGGTGGGGAACACGGTGAAGTTCTGGGTGTGGTGCTGGGTGGGTAACAGGGGGCAGTGCTGGGGGTGGTGCTGGGTGGGGAACACGGGGCAGTGCAGGGGGTGGTGCTGGGTGGGGAACAGGGGTCAGTGCTGGGTGGGCAACAGGGGGAGGGTCCGGGGTCAGTGCTGGGGCTGGTGCTGGGTGGGTAACAGAGAGTGCCGGGGGCAGAGCTTGAGGTGGTGCTGGGTGTGTAACAGGGGGAGGATACGGGGGCAGTGCTGGGGGTGGTGCTGGGTGGGTAACAGGGGGCAGTGCTGGGGGTGGTGCAGGGTGGGTAACCGGGAGGGTCCGGCGGCAGTGCTGGGGGTGGTGCTGGGTGGGTAACAGGGTGCAGTGCTGGGGGTGGTGCTGGGTGGGTAACAGGGGGCAGTGCTGGGGGTGGTGCTGGGTGGGTAACGGGTCAGTGCTGGGGGTGGTGCTGGTGGTAAACAGGGGGCAGTGCTGGGGGTGGTGCTGGGTGGGTAACAGGGCAGTGCTGTGGGTGGTGCTGTGTGTGTAACAGGGGTCAGTGCTGGGGTTGGCGCTGGGTGGGTAACAGGTGTAAGTGCTGGGGGTGGTGCTGGGTGGGTAACAGGGAGGGTCCGGGGGCAGTGCTGGGGGTGGCGCTGGGTGGGTAACAGGGGGCAGTGCTGGGGGTGGCGCTGGGTGGGTAACAGGGGGCAGTGCTGGGGGTGGTGCTGGGTGGGCAACAGGGGGCAGTGCTGGGGTTGGTGCTGGGTGCGTAACAGGGAAGGTCCGGGAGCAGTGTTGGTGGTGGTGCTGGGTGGTCCGGGGGCAGTGCTGGGGGTGTTGCTGGGTGGGTAACGGGGGTCTGTGCTGGGGGTGGTGCTGCTTGGGTGACAGGGAGGGTCCGGGGGCCGTGCTGGGAGTGGTGCTGGGTGGGTAACAGGGGGCAGTGCTGGGAGTGGTGCTGGGTGGGTATCAGTGGGCAGTGCTGGGTGGGTAACAGGGGGCAGTGCTGGGGGTGGTGGTGGGTGGGTAACAGGGGTCAGTGCTGGGTGGGTAACAGGGGTCAGTGCTGGGGGTGGTGGTGGGTGGGTAACAGGGGTCAGTGCTGGGGGTGGTGCTGGGTGGGTAACAGGGAGGGTCCGGGCGCAGTGCTGGGGATGGTGCTGGGTGGGTAACAGGGGTCAGTGCTGGGGTTGGTGCTGGGTGGGTAACAGGGAGGGTCCGGGCGCAGTGCTGGGCATGGTGCTGGGTGGGTAACGGGTCAGTGTTGGGGGTGGTGCTGGGTGGGTAACAGGAGGCAGTGCTGGGGGTGGTGCTGGGTGGGTAACAGGGAAGGTCCGGGAGCAGTGTTGGTGGTGGTGCTGGGTGGTCCGGGGGCAGTGCTGGGGGTGGTGCTGCTTGGGTGACAGGGAGGGTCCGGGGGCAGTGCTGGGAGTGGTGCTGGGTGGGTAACAGGGGGCAGTGCTGGGGGTGGTGCTGTGTGGGTAACAGCGGGCAGTGCTGGGGGTGGTGCTGGGTGGGTAACAGGGAGGGTCCGGGGTCAGTGCTGGGTGGGTAACAGGGAGGGTCCGGGGGCAGTGCTGTGGGTGGGTGCTCGGTGGGTAACGGGTCAGTGCTGGGGGTGGTGCTGGGTGGTCCGGGGGCAGTGCTGGAGGTGGTGCTGGGTGGGTAACGGGGGGCAGTGCTGGGGGTGGCGCTGGGTGATTATCAGGGAGGGTCGGGGGGCAGTGCTGGGTGTGGCGCTGGGTGGGTAAGTGGGAGGGTCTGGGGTCAGTGCTGGGGGTGGTGCTGGGTGGTCCTGGGGCAGTGCTGGGTGGCTAACAGGGTTAGGGTCCGGGGTCAGTGCTGGGGGTGGTGCTGGGTGGGTAACAGGAGGCAGTGCTGCGGGTGGTGCTGTGTGGTCCGGGGGCAGTGCTGGAGGTGGCGCTGGGTGGTCCGGGGGCAGTGCTGGGGGTGGTGCTGGTTGGGTAACAGGTGGAGCGTCAGGCGTCAGTGCTGGGGTTGGTGCTGGGTGGTAACAGGTGTCAGTGCTGGGGGTGGTGCTGGGTGGGTAACAGGGGGCAGTGCTGGAGGTGGTGCTGGGTGGGTAACAGGGGTCAGTGCTGGGGGTGGTGCTGTGTGGGTAACAGGGGGCAGTGCTGGAGGTGGTGCTGGTTGGGTAACGGGGCAGTGCTGCGGGTGGTGCTGGGTGGGTAACATGGATGGTCTGGGGTCACTGCTGGGCGTGGTGCTCGGAGGGTAACGGGGCAGTGCTCGGGGTGGTGCTGGGTGGGTAACAGGGAGGGTCCGGGGGCAGTGCTGGGGGTGGTGCTGGGTGGTTAACAGGGGGCACTGCTGGGTGTGGTACTGGGTGGGTTACAGGGAGGGTCTCGGGGCCGTGCTGGGGGTGGTGCTGGGTGGGTAACAGGGGTCAGTGCTGGCGGTGGTGCTGGGTGGGTAACAGGGCAGTGCTGGGGGTGGTGGTGGGTGGGTAACAGGGGGCAGTTCTGGGGGTGGTGCTGGGTGGGTAACAGGGAGGGTCCGGGGGCAGTGCTGTGGGTGGTGCTGGGTGGGTAACCAGGAGGGTCCGGCGGCAGTGCTGGGGGTGGTGCTGGGTGGGTAACCGGGAGGGTCCGGCGGCAGTGCTGGGGGTGGTGCTGGGTGGGTACAGGGGGCAGTGCTGCGGGTGGTGCTGTGTGGGTAACAGGGGGCAGTGCTGGAGGTGGTGCTGGGTGGGTAACAGGGGGCAGTGCTGGGGGTGGTGCTGGGTGGGCAACAGAGGGCAGTGTTGGAGGTGGTGCTGGGTGGGTAACAGGGGGTGGTGCTGGGTGGATAACGGGTCAGTGCTGGGGGTGGTGCTGGGTGGGTAACAGGGGGCAGTGCTGGGGGTGGTGCTGGGTGGGTAACAGGGGGCAGTGCTGGGGGTGGTGCTGGGTGGATAACGGGACACTGCTGGGGGTGGTGCTGGGTGGGTAACAGGGGGCAGTGCTGGGGGTGGTGCTGGGTGGGTAACAGGGGGCAGTGCTGGGGGTGGTGCTTGGTGGGTAACGGGGCAGAGCTGGGGGTGGTGTTGGGTGGGGAACACGGTGAAGTTCTGGGTGTGGTGCTGGGTGGGTAACAGGGGGCAGTGCTGGGGGTGGTGCTGGTTGGGGAACAGGGGTCAGTGCTGGGTGGGCAACAGGGGGAGGGTCCGGGGGCAGTGCTGGGGGTAGTGCTGGGTGTGTAACAGGGGGAGGGTCCGTGGTCAGTGCTGGGGGTAGTGCTGGGTGGTCAGGGGGCAGTGCCTGGGGTGGTGCTGGGTGGGTAACAGGGAGAGTCTGGGGGTGGTGCTGGGGGTGGTGCTGGGTGGGTAACAGGGGGCAGTGCTGGGGGTGGCGCTGGGTGGGTAACAGGGAGGATCCGGGGGCAGTGCTGGGGGTGGTGCTGGGTGGGTAACAGGGGGCAGTGCTGGGGGTGGTGCAGGGTGGGTAACCGGGAGGGTCCGGCGGCAGTGCTGGGGGTGGTGCTGGGTGGGTAACAGGGCGCAGTGCTGGGGGTGGAGCTGGGTGGGTAACAGGGGGCAGTGCTGGGGGTGGTGCTGGGTGGGTAACAGGGGTCAGTGCTGGGGGTGGTGCTGGTGGTAAACAGGGGGCAGTGCTGGGGTTGGCGCTGGGTGGGTAACAGGGGTAAGTGCTGCGGGTGGTGCTGGGTGGGTAACAGGGAGGGTCCGGGGGCAGTGCTGGGGGTGGCGCTGGGTGGGTAACAGGGGGCAGTGCTGGGGGTGGCACTGGGTGGGTAACAGGGGGCATGCTGGGGGTGGTGCTGGGTGGGTAACAGGGGGCAGTGCTGGGGTTGGTGCTGGGTGCGTAACAGGGAAGGTCCGGGAGCAGTGTTGGTGGTGGTGCTGGGTGGGTAACAGGGGTCTGTGCTGGGGGTGGTGCTGCTTGGGTGACAGGGAGGGTCCGGGGTCCGTGCTGGGAGTGGTGCTGGGTGGGTAAAAGGGGGCAGTGCTGGGAGTGGTGCTGGGTGGGTAACAGGGGGCAGTGCTGGGGGTGGTGCTGTGTGGGTAACAGGGGGCAGTGCTGGGCGTGGTGCTGGGTGGGTAACAGGGGTCAGTGCTGGGCGTGGTGCTGGGTGGGTAACAATGAGGGTCCGGGGGCAGTGCTGGGGCTGGTGCTGGGTGGTCTGGGGACAGTGCTGGGGGTGGTGCTGGGTGGTCTGGGGACAGTGCTGGGCTGGTGCTGGGTGGGTAACAGGTGGCATTGCTGTGGCTGGCGCTGGGTGGGTAACAGGGGGCAGTGCTGGTGGTGGTGCTGTGTGGTTAACAGGGAAGGTCCGGCCGCAGTGCTGGGGGTGGTGCTGGGTGGGTAACAGGGGGCAGTGCTGGGGGTGGTGCTGGGTGGGTAACAGGGAGGGTCCGGGGACAGTGCTGGGGGTGGTGCTGGGTGGGTAACAGGGGGCAGTGCTGGGGGTGGTGCTGGGTGGGTAACAGGGAGGGTCCGGGGGCAGTGCTGGGGGTGGTGCTGGGTGGGTAACAGGGGGCAGTGCTGGGGGTGGTGCTGGGTGGGTAACAGGGAGGGTCCGGGGACAGTGCTGGGGGTGGTGCTGGGTGGGTAACAGGGGGCAGTGCTGGGGGTGGTGCTGGGTGGGTAACAGGGAGGGTCCGGGGGCAGTGCTGGGGGTGCTGCTGGGTAGGTAACAGGGGGCAGTGCTGGGGGTGGTGCTGGGTGGGTAACAGGGAGGGTCCGGGGGCAGTGCTGGGGGTGGTGCTGGGTGGGTAACAGGGACGGTCCGGGGGCAGTGCTGGGTGTGATGCTGGGTGGGTAACATGGAGGGTCCGGCGGCAGTGCTGGGGGTGGTGCTGGGTGGGTAACAGGGGGCAGTGCTGGGGGTGGTGCTGGGTGGGTCACAGGGGGCAGTGCTGGGTGTGGTGCTGGGTGGGTAATAGGGAGGGTCCGGGGGCAGTGCGGGGGATGGTGCTGGGTGGGTAACAGGGGGCAGTGCTGGGGGTGGTGCTGGGTGGGTAACAGGGAGGGTCCAGGGGCAGTGCTGGGAGTGGTGCTGGGCGGGTAACAGGGGGCAGTGCTGGTTGTGGTGTTTGGTGGGTAACAGGTGGCAGTGCTGGTTGTGGTGCTGGGTGGGTAACAGGGGGCAGTGCTGGGCGTGGTGCTGGGAGGGTCCGGGGGCAGTGCCAGGCGTGGTGCTGGGTGGGTAACATGGGATGCTGCTGGGTGGGTAACAGGGGGCAGTGCTGACGGTTTGCTGGCTGGGTAACATGGAGGGTCCGGGGGCAGTGTTGGGGCTGGTGCTGGGTGTGTAATAGGGGGCGGGTCCGGGGGCAGTTCTGGGGGTGGTGCTGGGTGGGTAACAGGGGTCAGTGCTGGTGGTGGTGCTGGGTGTGTAACAGGGGGCTGTGCTGTGGGTGGTGCTGGGTGGGTAACAGGGAGGGTCTGGGGGCGGTGCTGGGGGTGGTGCTGGGTGTGTAACAGGGGGCAGTGCTTGGGGCGGTGCTGAGTGGGTAACATGGAGGTCTGGTGTCAGTGCTGGGGGTGGTGCTGTGTGCTAACAGGGGGCAGTGCTGGGGGTGTTGCTGGGTGGTTAAGAGTAGTGAGTGCTGGGGGTGGTGCTGGGTGTGTAACAGGGGGCTGTGCTGGGTGTCGCGGTGGGTGTGTAACAGGGGGCAGTGCTGGGGGTGGTGCTGGGTGGGTAACAGGGGGCAGTGCTGGGGGTGGTGCTGGGTGGGTAACAGGGGGCAGTGCTGGGGGTGGTGCTGGGTGGGTAACAGGGGGCAGTGCTGGGGGTGGCGCTGGGTGGGTAACAGGGAGGATCCGGGGGCAGTGCTGGGGGTGGTGCTGGGTGGGTAACAGGGGGCAGTGCTGGGGGTGGTGCAGGGTGGGTAACCGGGAGGGTCCGGCGGCAGTGCTGGGGGTGGTGCTGGGTGGGTAACAGGGCGCAGTGCTGGGGGTGGTGCTGGGTGGGTAACAGGGGGCAGTGCTTGTGGGTGGTGCTGGGTGGGTAACAGGGGTCAGTGCTGGGGGTGGTGCTGGTGGTAAACAGGGGGCAGTGCTGGGGGTGGTGCTGGGTGGGTAACAGGGCAGTGCTGTGGGTGGTGCTGTGTGTGTAACAGGGGTCAGTGCTGGGGGTGGTGCTGGGTGGGTAACAGGGGGCAGTGCTGGGGGTGGTGCAGGGTGGGTAGCCGGGAGGGTCCGGCGGCAGTGCTGGGGGTGGTGCTGGGTGGGTAACAGGGCGCAGTGCTGGGGGTGGTGCTGGGTGGGTAACAGGGGGCAGTGCTGGGGGTGGTGCTGGGTGGGTAACAGGGGTCAGTGCTGGGGGTGGTGCTGGGTGGGTAACAGGGGGCAGTGCTGGGGGTGGTGCTTGGTGGGTAACGGGGCAGAGCTGGGGGTGGTGTTGGGTGGGGAACACGGTGAAGTTCTGGGTGTGGTGCTGGGTGGGTAACAGGGGGCAGTGCTGGGGGTGGTGCTGGTTGGGGAACAGGGGTCAGTGCTGGGTGGGCAACAGGGGGAGGGTCCGGGGGCAGTGCTGGGGGTAGTGCTGGGTGTGTAACAGGGGGAGGGTCCGTGGTCAGTGCTGGGGGTAGTGCTGGGTGGTCAGGGGGCAGTGCCTGGGGTGGTGCTGGGTGGGTAACAGGGAGAGTCTGGGGGTGGTGCTGGGGGTGGTGCTGGGTGGGTAACAGGGGGCAGTGCTGGGGGTGGCGCTGGGTGGGTAACAGGGAGGATCCGGGGGCAGTGCTGGGGGTGGTGCTGGGTGGGTAACAGGGGGCAGTGCTGGGGGTGGTGCAGGGTGGGTAACCGGGAGGGTCCGGCGGCAGTGCTGGGGGTGGTGCTGGGTGGGTAACAGGGCGCAGTGCTGGGGGTGGAGCTGGGTGGGTAACAGGGGGCAGTGCTGGGGGTGGTGCTGGGTGGGTAACAGGGGTCAGTGCTGGGGGTGGTGCTGGTGGTAAACAGGGGGCAGTGCTGGGGTTGGCGCTGGGTGGGTAACAGGGGTAAGTGCTGCGGGTGGTGCTGGGTGGGTAACAGGGAGGGTCCGGGGGCAGTGCTGGGGGTGGCGCTGGGTGGGTAACAGGGGGCAGTGCTGGGGGTGGCACTGGGTGGGTAACAGGGGGCATGCTGGGGGTGGTGCTGGGTGGGTAACAGGGGGCAGTGCTGGGGTTGGTGCTGGGTGCGTAACAGGGAAGGTCCGGGAGCAGTGTTGGTGGTGGTGCTGGGTGGGTAACAGGGGTCTGTGCTGGGGGTGGTGCTGCTTGGGTGACAGGGAGGGTCCGGGGTCCGTGCTGGGAGTGGTGCTGGGTGGGTAAAAGGGGGCAGTGCTGGGAGTGGTGCTGGGTGGGTAACAGGGGGCAGTGCTGGGGGTGGTGCTGTGTGGGTAACAGGGGGCAGTGCTGGGCGTGGTGCTGGGTGGGTAACAGGGGTCAGTGCTGGGCGTGGTGCTGGGTGGGTAACAATGAGGGTCCGGGGGCAGTGCTGGGGCTGGTGCTGGGTGGTCTGGGGACAGTGCTGGGGGTGGTGCTGGGTGGTCTGGGGACAGTGCTGGGCTGGTGCTGGGTGGGTAACAGGTGGCATTGCTGTGGCTGGCGCTGGGTGGGTAACAGGGGGCAGTGCTGGTGGTGGTGCTGTGTGGTTAACAGGGAAGGTCCGGCCGCAGTGCTGGGGGTGGTGCTGGGTGGGTAACAGGGGGCAGTGCTGGGGGTGGTGCTGGGTGGGTAACAGGGAGGGTCCGGGGACAGTGCTGGGGGTGGTGCTGGGTGGGTAACAGGGGGCAGTGCTGGGGGTGGTGCTGGGTGGGTAACAGGGAGGGTCCGGGGGCAGTGCTGGGGGTGGTGCTGGGTGGGTAACAGGGGGCAGTGCTGGGGGTGGTGCTGGGTGGGTAACAGGGAGGGTCCGGGGACAGTGCTGGGGGTGGTGCTGGGTGGGTAACAGGGGGCAGTGCTGGGGGTGGTGCTGGGTGGGTAACAGGGAGGGTCCGGGGGCAGTGCTGGGGGTGCTGCTGGGTAGGTAACAGGGGGCAGTGCTGGGGGTGGTGCTGGGTGGGTAACAGGGAGGGTCCGGGGGCAGTGCTGGGGGTGGTGCTGGGTGGGTAACAGGGACGGTCCGGGGGCAGTGCTGGGTGTGATGCTGGGTGGGTAACATGGAGGGTCCGGCGGCAGTGCTGGGGGTGGTGCTGGGTGGGTAACAGGGGGCAGTGCTGGGGGTGGTGCTGGGTGGGTCACAGGGGGCAGTGCTGGGTGTGGTGCTGGGTGGGTAATAGGGAGGGTCCGGGGGCAGTGCGGGGGATGGTGCTGGGTGGGTAACAGGGGGCAGTGCTGGGGGTGGTGCTGGGTGGGTAACAGGGAGGGTCCAGGGGCAGTGCTGGGAGTGGTGCTGGGCGGGTAACAGGGGGCAGTGCTGGTTGTGGTGTTTGGTGGGTAACAGGTGGCAGTGCTGGTTGTGGTGCTGGGTGGGTAACAGGGGGCAGTGCTGGGCGTGGTGCTGGGAGGGTCCGGGGGCAGTGCCAGGCGTGGTGCTGGGTGGGTAACATGGGATGCTGCTGGGTGGGTAACAGGGGGCAGTGCTGACGGTTTGCTGGCTGGGTAACATGGAGGGTCCGGGGGCAGTGTTGGGGCTGGTGCTGGGTGTGTAATAGGGGGCGGGTCCGGGGGCAGTTCTGGGGGTGGTGCTGGGTGGGTAACAGGGGTCAGTGCTGGTGGTGGTGCTGGGTGTGTAACAGGGGGCTGTGCTGTGGGTGGTGCTGGGTGGGTAACAGGGAGGGTCTGGGGGCGGTGCTGGGGGTGGTGCTGGGTGTGTAACAGGGGGCAGTGCTTGGGGCGGTGCTGAGTGGGTAACATGGAGGTCTGGTGTCAGTGCTGGGGGTGGTGCTGTGTGCTAACAGGGGGCAGTGCTGGGGGTGTTGCTGGGTGGTTAAGAGTAGTGAGTGCTGGGGGTGGTGCTGGGTGTGTAACAGGGGGCTGTGCTGGGTGTCGCGGTGGGTGTGTAACAGGGGGCAGTGCTGGGGGTGGTGCTGGGTGGGTAACAGGGGGCAGTGCTGGGGGTGGTGCTGGGTGGGTAACAGGGGGCAGTGCTGGGGGTGGTGCTGGGTGGGTAACAGGGGGCAGTGCTGGGGGTGGCGCTGGGTGGGTAACAGGGGGCAGTGCTGGGGGTGGTGCTGGGTGGGTAACGGGGCAGTGCTGGGGGTGGTGCTGGGTGGGTAACAGCGGGCAGTGCTGGCGGTGGTGCTGGTTGGGTAACAAGGGTCAGTGCTCGGGGTGGTGGTGGGTGGGTAACAGGGAGCAGTGCTGGGGGTGGTGCTGGGTGGGTAACAGGGGTCAGTGCTGGGGGTGGTGCTGGGTGGGTAACTGGGAGGGTCCGGGCGCAGTGCTGGGTATGGTGCTGGGTGGGTAACGGGTCAGTGCTGGGGTTGGTGCTGGGTGGGTAACAGGGAAGGTCCGGGAGCAGTGTTGGTGGTGGTGCTGGGTGGTCCGGGGGCAGTGCTGGGGGTGGTGCTGCTTGGGTGACAGGGAGGGTCCGGGGGGCAGTGCTGGGAGTGGTGCTGGGTGGGTAACAGGGGGCAGTGCTGGGGGTGGTGCTGTGTGGGTAACAGCGGGCAGTGCTGGGGGTGGTGCTGGGTGGGTAACAGGGAGGGTCCGGGGTCAGTGCTGGGTGGGTAACAGGGAGGGTCCGGGGGCAGTGCTGTGGGTGGGTGCTCGGTGGGTAACAGGGGTCAGTGCTGGGGGTGGTGCTGGGTGGGTAACAGGGAGGGTCCGGGGTCAGTGCTGGGTGGGTAACAGGGAGGGTCCGGGGGCAGTGCTGTGGGTGGGTGCTCGGTGGGTAACAGGGGTCAGTGCTGGGCGTGGTGCTGGGTGGTTATCAGGGAGGGTCGGGGGGCACTGCTGGGTGTGGCGCTGGGTGGGTAAGTGGGAGGGTCTGGGGTCAGTGCTGGGGGTGGTGCTGGGTGGTCCTGGGGCAGTGCTGTGTGGCTAACAGGGTTAGGGTCCGGGGTCAGTGCTGGGGTGGTGCTGGGTGGGTAACAGGGGGCAGTGCTGCGGGTGGTGTTGGGTGGTTAACAGGGGGAGGGTCGGGCGTCAGTTCTCGGGGTGGTGCTGGGTGGTCCGGGAGCAGTGCTGGGGGTGGTGCTGGTTGGGTAACAGGGCGAGCGTCAGGCGTCAGTGCTGGGGTTGGTGCTGGGTTAGTAACAGGGGTCAGTGCTGGGGGTGGTGCTGGGTGGGTAAGAGGGGGCAGTGCTGGAGGTGGTGCTGGGTGGGTAACAGGGGTAAGTGCTGGGGGTGGTGCTGGGTGGGTCACAGGGGTCAGTGCTGGGGGTGGTGCTGTGTGGGTAACAGGGGTCAGTGCTGGGAGTGGTGCTGGGTGGGTAACAGGGGGCAGTGCTGCGGGTGGTGCTGGGTGGGTAACATGGATGGTCCGGGGTCACTGCTGGGCGTGGTGCTCGGAGGGTAACGGGGGCAGTGCTGGGGGTGGTGCTGGGTGGGTAACAGGGAGGGTCCGGGGCAGTGCTGGGGGTGGTGCTGGGTGGTTAACAGGGGGCGGTGCTGGGGGTGGTGCTGGGTGGTTAACAGGGGGCACTGCTGGGTGTGGTGCTGGGTGGGTAACAGGGAGGGTCTCGGGGCAGTGCTGGGGGTGGTGCTGGGTGGGTAACAGGGGGCAGTGCTGGGGGTGGAGCTGGGTGGGTAACAGGGGTCAGTGCTGGCGGTGGTGCTGGGTGGGTAACAGGGCAGTTCTGGGGGTGGTGCTGGGTGGGTAACAGGGGGCAGTTCTGGGGGTGGTGCTGGGTGGGTAACAGGGAGGGTCCGGGGGCAGTGCTGTGGGTGGTGCTGGGTGGGTAACCGGGAGGGTCCGGCGGCAGTGCTGGGGGTGGTGCTGGGTGGGTAACCGGGAGGGTCCGGCGGCAGTGCTGGGGGTGGTGCTGGGTGGGTAACAGGGGGCAGTGCTGCGGGTGGTGCTGTGTGGTTAACAGGGGGCAGTGCTGGGGGTGGTGCTGGGTGGGTAATAGGGGGCAGTGCTGGGGGTGGTGCTGGGTGGGCAACAGAGGGCAGTGCTGGAGGTGGTGCTGGGTGGGTAACAGGGGGCAGTGCTGGGGGTGGTGCTGGGTGGGTAACAGGGGGCAGTGCTGGGGTGGTGCTGGGTGGATAACGGGGCACTGCTGGGGGTGGTGCTGGGTGGGTAACGGGGCAGTGCTGGGGGTGGTGCTGGGTGGGTAACAGGGGGCAGTGCTGGGGGTGGTCCTTGGTGGGTAACGGGGCAGAGCTGGGGGTGGTGTTGGGTGGGGAACACGGTGAAGTTCTGGGTGTGGTGCTGGGTGGGTAACAGGGGGCAGTGCTGGGGGTGGTGCTGGGTGGGGAACACGGGGCAGTGCAGGGGGTGGTGCTGGGTGGGGAACAGGGGTCAGTGCTGGGTGGGCAACAGGGGGAGGGTCCGGGGTCAGTGCTGGGGCTGGTGCTGGGTGGGTAACAGAGAGTGCCGGGGGCAGAGCTTGAGGTGGTGCTGGGTGTGTAACAGGGGGAGGATACGGGGGCAGTGCTGGGGGTGGTGCTGGGTGGGTAACAGGGGGCAGTGCTGGGGGTGGTGCAGGGTGGGTAACCGGGAGGGTCCGGCGGCAGTGCTGGGGGTGGTGCTGGGTGGGTAACAGGGTGCAGTGCTGGGGGTGGTGCTGGGTGGGTAACAGGGGGCAGTGCTGGGGGTGGTGCTGGGTGGGTAACGGGTCAGTGCTGGGGGTGGTGCTGGTGGTAAACAGGGGGCAGTGCTGGGGGTGGTGCTGGGTGGGTAACAGGGCAGTGCTGTGGGTGGTGCTGTGTGTGTAACAGGGGTCAGTGCTGGGGTTGGCGCTGGGTGGGTAACAGGTGTAAGTGCTGGGGGTGGTGCTGGGTGGGTAACAGGGAGGGTCCGGGGGCAGTGCTGGGGGTGGCGCTGGGTGGGTAACAGGGGGCAGTGCTGGGGGTGGCGCTGGGTGGGTAACAGGGGGCAGTGCTGGGGGTGGTGCTGGGTGGGCAACAGGGGGCAGTGCTGGGGTTGGTGCTGGGTGCGTAACAGGGAAGGTCCGGGAGCAGTGTTGGTGGTGGTGCTGGGTGGTCCGGGGGCAGTGCTGGGGGTGTTGCTGGGTGGGTAACGGGGGTCTGTGCTGGGGGTGGTGCTGCTTGGGTGACAGGGAGGGTCCGGGGGCCGTGCTGGGAGTGGTGCTGGGTGGGTAACAGGGGGCAGTGCTGGGAGTGGTGCTGGGTGGGTATCAGTGGGCAGTGCTGGGTGGGTAACAGGGGGCAGTGCTGGGGGTGGTGGTGGGTGGGTAACAGGGGTCAGTGCTGGGTGGGTAACAGGGGTCAGTGCTGGGGGTGGTGGTGGGTGGGTAACAGGGGTCAGTGCTGGGGGTGGTGCTGGGTGGGTAACAGGGAGGGTCCGGGCGCAGTGCTGGGGATGGTGCTGGGTGGGTAACAGGGGTCAGTGCTGGGGTTGGTGCTGGGTGGGTAACAGGGAGGGTCCGGGCGCAGTGCTGGGCATGGTGCTGGGTGGGTAACGGGTCAGTGTTGGGGGTGGTGCTGGGTGGGTAACAGGAGGCAGTGCTGGGGGGTGGTGCTGGGTGGGTAACAGGGAAGGTCCGGGAGCAGTGTTGGTGGTGGTGCTGGGTGGTCCGGGGGCAGTGCTGGGGGTGGTGCTGCTTGGGTGACAGGGAGGGTCCGGGGGCAGTGCTGGGAGTGGTGCTGGGTGGGTAACAGGGGGCAGTGCTGGGGGTGGTGCTGTGTGGGTAACAGCGGGCAGTGCTGGGGGTGGTGCTGGGTGGGTAACAGGGAGGGTCCGGGGTCAGTGCTGGGTGGGTAACAGGGAGGGTCCGGGGGCAGTGCTGTGGGTGGGTGCTCGGTGGGTAACGGGTCAGTGCTGGGGGTGGTGCTGGGTGGTCCGGGGGCAGTGCTGGAGGTGGTGCTGGGTGGGTAACGGGGGGCAGTGCTGGGGGTGGCGCTGGGTGATTATCAGGGAGGGTCGGGGGGCAGTGCTGGGTGTGGCGCTGGGTGGGTAAGTGGGAGGGTCTGGGGTCAGTGCTGGGGGTGGTGCTGGGTGGTCCTGGGGCAGTGCTGGGTGGCTAACAGGGTTAGGGTCCGGGGTCAGTGCTGGGGGTGGTGCTGGGTGGGTAACAGGAGGCAGTGCTGCGGGTGGTGCTGTGTGGTCCGGGGGCAGTGCTGGAGGTGGCGCTGGGTGGTCCGGGGGCAGTGCTGGGGGTGGTGCTGGTTGGGTAACAGGTGGAGCGTCAGGCGTCAGTGCTGGGGTTGGTGCTGGGTGGTAACAGGTGTCAGTGCTGGGGGTGGTGCTGGGTGGGTAACAGGGGGCAGTGCTGGAGGTGGTGCTGGGTGGGTAACGGGTCAGTGCTGGGGGTGGTGCTGTGTGGGTAACAGGGGGCAGTGCTGGAGGTGGTGCTGGTTGGGTAACGGGGCAGTGCTGCGGGTGGTGCTGGGTGGGTAACATGGATGGTCCGGGGTCACTGCTGGGCGTGGTGCTCGGAGGGTAACGGGGCAGTGCTCGGGGTGGTGCTGGGTGGGTAACAGGGAGGGTCCGGGGGCAGTGCTGGGGGTGGTGCTGGGTGGTTAACAGGGGGCACTGCTGGGTGTGGTACTGGGTGGGTTACAGGGAGGGTCTCGGGGCCGTGCTGGGGGTGGTGCTGGGTGGGTAACAGGGGTCAGTGCTGGCGGTGGTGCTGGGTGGGTAACAGGGCAGTGCTGGGGGTGGTGGTGGGTGGGTAACAGGGGGCAGTTCTGGGGGTGGTGCTGGGTGGGTAACAGGGAGGGTCCGGGGGCAGTGCTGTGGGTGGTGCTGGGTGGGTAACCAGGAGGGTCCGGCGGCAGTGCTGGGGGTGGTGCTGGGTGGGTAACCGGGAGGGTCCGGCGGCAGTGCTGGGGGTGGTGCTGGGTGGGTACAGGGGGCAGTGCTGCGGGTGGTGCTGTGTGGGTAACAGGGGGCAGTGCTGGAGGTGGTGCTGGGTGGGTAACAGGGGGCAGTGCTGGGGGTGGTGCTGGGTGGGCAACAGAGGGCAGTGTTGGAGGTGGTGCTGGGTGGGTAACAGGGGGTGGTGCTGGGTGGATAACGGGTCAGTGCTGGGGGTGGTGCTGGGTGGGTAACAGGGGGCAGTGCTGGGGGTGGTGCTGGGTGGGTAACAGGGGGCAGTGCTGGGGGTGGTGCTGGGTGGATAACGGGACACTGCTGGGGGTGGTGCTGGGTGGGTAACAGGGGGCAGTGCTGGGGGTGGTGCTGGGTGGGTAACAGGGGGCAGTGCTGGGGGTGGTGCTTGGTGGGTAACGGGGCAGAGCTGGGGGTGGTGTTGGGTGGGGAACACGGTGAAGTTCTGGGTGTGGTGCTGGGTGGGTAACAGGGGGCAGTGCTGGGGGTGGTGCTGGTTGGGGAACAGGGGTCAGTGCTGGGTGGGCAACAGGGGGAGGGTCCGGGGGCAGTGCTGGGGGTAGTGCTGGGTGTGTAACAGGGGGAGGGTCCGTGGTCAGTGCTGGGGGTAGTGCTGGGTGGTCAGGGGGCAGTGCCTGGGGTGGTGCTGGGTGGGTAACAGGGAGAGTCTGGGGGTGGTGCTGGGGGTGGTGCTGGGTGGGTAACAGGGGGCAGTGCTGGGGGTGGCGCTGGGTGGGTAACAGGGAGGATCCGGGGGCAGTGCTGGGGGTGGTGCTGGGTGGGTAACAGGGGGCAGTGCTGGGGGTGGTGCAGGGTGGGTAACCGGGAGGGTCCGGCGGCAGTGCTGGGGGTGGTGCTGGGTGGGTAACAGGGCGCAGTGCTGGGGGTGGAGCTGGGTGGGTAACAGGGGGCAGTGCTGGGGGTGGTGCTGGGTGGGTAACAGGGGTCAGTGCTGGGGGTGGTGCTGGTGGTAAACAGGGGGCAGTGCTGGGGTTGGCGCTGGGTGGGTAACAGGGGTAAGTGCTGCGGGTGGTGCTGGGTGGGTAACAGGGAGGGTCCGGGGGCAGTGCTGGGGGTGGCGCTGGGTGGGTAACAGGGGGCAGTGCTGGGGGTGGCACTGGGTGGGTAACAGGGGGCATGCTGGGGGTGGTGCTGGGTGGGTAACAGGGGGCAGTGCTGGGGTTGGTGCTGGGTGCGTAACAGGGAAGGTCCGGGAGCAGTGTTGGTGGTGGTGCTGGGTGGGTAACAGGGGTCTGTGCTGGGGGTGGTGCTGCTTGGGTGACAGGGAGGGTCCGGGGTCCGTGCTGGGAGTGGTGCTGGGTGGGTAAAAGGGGGCAGTGCTGGGAGTGGTGCTGGGTGGGTAACAGGGGGCAGTGCTGGGGGTGGTGCTGTGTGGGTAACAGGGGGCAGTGCTGGGCGTGGTGCTGGGTGGGTAACAGGGGTCAGTGCTGGGCGTGGTGCTGGGTGGGTAACAATGAGGGTCCGGGGGCAGTGCTGGGGCTGGTGCTGGGTGGTCTGGGGACAGTGCTGGGGGTGGTGCTGGGTGGTCTGGGGACAGTGCTGGGCTGGTGCTGGGTGGGTAACAGGTGGCATTGCTGTGGCTGGCGCTGGGTGGGTAACAGGGGGCAGTGCTGGTGGTGGTGCTGTGTGGTTAACAGGGAAGGTCCGGCCGCAGTGCTGGGGGTGGTGCTGGGTGGGTAACAGGGGGCAGTGCTGGGGGTGGTGCTGGGTGGGTAACAGGGAGGGTCCGGGGACAGTGCTGGGGGTGGTGCTGGGTGGGTAACAGGGGGCAGTGCTGGGGGTGGTGCTGGGTGGGTAACAGGGAGGGTCCGGGGGCAGTGCTGGGGGTGGTGCTGGGTGGGTAACAGGGGGCAGTGCTGGGGGTGGTGCTGGGTGGGTAACAGGGAGGGTCCGGGGACAGTGCTGGGGGTGGTGCTGGGTGGGTAACAGGGGGCAGTGCTGGGGGTGGTGCTGGGTGGGTAACAGGGAGGGTCCGGGGGCAGTGCTGGGGGTGCTGCTGGGTAGGTAACAGGGGGCAGTGCTGGGGGTGGTGCTGGGTGGGTAACAGGGAGGGTCCGGGGGCAGTGCTGGGGGTGGTGCTGGGTGGGTAACAGGGACGGTCCGGGGGCAGTGCTGGGTGTGATGCTGGGTGGGTAACATGGAGGGTCCGGCGGCAGTGCTGGGGGTGGTGCTGGGTGGGTAACAGGGGGCAGTGCTGGGGGTGGTGCTGGGTGGGTCACAGGGGGCAGTGCTGGGTGTGGTGCTGGGTGGGTAATAGGGAGGGTCCGGGGGCAGTGCGGGGGATGGTGCTGGGTGGGTAACAGGGGGCAGTGCTGGGGGTGGTGCTGGGTGGGTAACAGGGAGGGTCCAGGGGCAGTGCTGGGAGTGGTGCTGGGCGGGTAACAGGGGGCAGTGCTGGTTGTGGTGTTTGGTGGGTAACAGGTGGCAGTGCTGGTTGTGGTGCTGGGTGGGTAACAGGGGGCAGTGCTGGGCGTGGTGCTGGGAGGGTCCGGGGGCAGTGCCAGGCGTGGTGCTGGGTGGGTAACATGGGATGCTGCTGGGTGGGTAACAGGGGGCAGTGCTGACGGTTTGCTGGCTGGGTAACATGGAGGGTCCGGGGGCAGTGTTGGGGCTGGTGCTGGGTGTGTAATAGGGGGCGGGTCCGGGGGCAGTTCTGGGGGTGGTGCTGGGTGGGTAACAGGGGTCAGTGCTGGTGGTGGTGCTGGGTGTGTAACAGGGGGCTGTGCTGTGGGTGGTGCTGGGTGGGTAACAGGGAGGGTCTGGGGGCGGTGCTGGGGGTGGTGCTGGGTGTGTAACAGGGGGCAGTGCTTGGGGCGGTGCTGAGTGGGTAACATGGAGGTCTGGTGTCAGTGCTGGGGGTGGTGCTGTGTGCTAACAGGGGGCAGTGCTGGGGGTGTTGCTGGGTGGTTAAGAGTAGTGAGTGCTGGGGGTGGTGCTGGGTGTGTAACAGGGGGCTGTGCTGGGTGTCGCGGTGGGTGTGTAACAGGGGGCAGTGCTGGGGGTGGTGCTGGGTGGGTAACAGGGGGCAGTGCTGGGGGTGGTGCTGGGTGGGTAACAGGGGGCAGTGCTGGGGGTGGTGCTGGGTGGGTAACAGGGGGCAGTGCTGGGGGTGGCGCTGGGTGGGTAACAGGGAGGATCCGGGGGCAGTGCTGGGGGTGGTGCTGGGTGGGTAACAGGGGGCAGTGCTGGGGGTGGTGCAGGGTGGGTAACCGGGAGGGTCCGGCGGCAGTGCTGGGGGTGGTGCTGGGTGGGTAACAGGGCGCAGTGCTGGGGGTGGTGCTGGGTGGGTAACAGGGGGCAGTGCTTGTGGGTGGTGCTGGGTGGGTAACAGGGGTCAGTGCTGGGGGTGGTGCTGGTGGTAAACAGGGGGCAGTGCTGGGGGTGGTGCTGGGTGGGTAACAGGGCAGTGCTGTGGGTGGTGCTGTGTGTGTAACAGGGGTCAGTGCTGGGGGTGGTGCTGGGTGGGTAACAGGGGGCAGTGCTGGGGGTGGTGCAGGGTGGGTAGCCGGGAGGGTCCGGCGGCAGTGCTGGGGGTGGTGCTGGGTGGGTAACAGGGCGCAGTGCTGGGGGTGGTGCTGGGTGGGTAACAGGGGGCAGTGCTGGGGGTGGTGCTGGGTGGGTAACAGGGGTCAGTGCTGGGGGTGGTGCTGGGTGGGTAACAGGGGGCAGTGCTGGGGGTGGTGCTTGGTGGGTAACGGGGCAGAGCTGGGGGGTGGTGTTGGGTGGGGAACACGGTGAAGTTCTGGGTGTGGTGCTGGGTGGGTAACAGGGGGCAGTGCTGGGGGTGGTGCTGGTTGGGGAACAGGGGTCAGTGCTGGGTGGGCAACAGGGGGAGGGTCCGGGGGCAGTGCTGGGGGTAGTGCTGGGTGTGTAACAGGGGGAGGGTCCGTGGTCAGTGCTGGGGGTAGTGCTGGGTGGTCAGGGGGCAGTGCCTGGGGTGGTGCTGGGTGGGTAACAGGGAGAGTCTGGGGGTGGTGCTGGGGGTGGTGCTGGGTGGGTAACAGGGGGCAGTGCTGGGGGTGGCGCTGGGTGGGTAACAGGGAGGATCCGGGGGCAGTGCTGGGGGTGGTGCTGGGTGGGTAACAGGGGGCAGTGCTGGGGGTGGTGCAGGGTGGGTAACCGGGAGGGTCCGGCGGCAGTGCTGGGGGTGGTGCTGGGTGGGTAACAGGGCGCAGTGCTGGGGGTGGAGCTGGGTGGGTAACAGGGGGCAGTGCTGGGGGTGGTGCTGGGTGGGTAACAGGGGTCAGTGCTGGGGGTGGTGCTGGTGGTAAACAGGGGGCAGTGCTGGGGTTGGCGCTGGGTGGGTAACAGGGGTAAGTGCTGCGGGTGGTGCTGGGTGGGTAACAGGGAGGGTCCGGGGGCAGTGCTGGGGGTGGCGCTGGGTGGGTAACAGGGGGCAGTGCTGGGGGTGGCACTGGGTGGGTAACAGGGGGCATGCTGGGGGTGGTGCTGGGTGGGTAACAGGGGGCAGTGCTGGGGTTGGTGCTGGGTGCGTAACAGGGAAGGTCCGGGAGCAGTGTTGGTGGTGGTGCTGGGTGGGTAACAG
The DNA here is from genome assembly GCA_026770705.1 of Isurus oxyrinchus. Lineage (NCBI taxonomy): Eukaryota > Metazoa > Chordata > Chondrichthyes > Lamniformes > Lamnidae > Isurus > Isurus oxyrinchus. Next base: position 685,544 of record JANJGN010000284.1, on the reverse strand, counting down.
GGGTCTGTGCTGGGGGTGGTGCTGCTTGGGTGACAGGGAGGGTCCGGGGTCCGTGCTGGGAGTGGTGCTGGGTGGGTAAAAGGGGGCAGTGCTGGGAGTGGTGCTGGGTGGGTAACAGGGGGCAGTGCTGGGGGTGGTGCTGTGTGGGTAACAGGGGGCAGTGCTGGGCGTGGTGCTGGGTGGGTAACAGGGGTCAGTGCTGGGCGTGGTGCTGGGTGGGTAACAATGAGGGTCCGGGGGCAGTGCTGGGGCTGGTGCTGGGTGGTCTGGGGACAGTGCTGGGGGTGGTGCTGGGTGGTCTGGGGACAGTGCTGGGCTGGTGCTGGGTGGGTAACAGGTGGCATTGCTGTGGCTGGCGCTGGGTGGGTAACAGGGGGCAGTGCTGGTGGTGGTGCTGTGTGGTTAACAGGGAAGGTCCGGCCGCAGTGCTGGGGGTGGTGCTGGGTGGGTAACAGGGGGCAGTGCTGGGGGTGGTGCTGGGTGGGTAACAGGGAGGGTCCGGGGACAGTGCTGGGGGTGGTGCTGGGTGGGTAACAGGGGGCAGTGCTGGGGGTGGTGCTGGGTGGGTAACAGGGAGGGTCCGGGGGCAGTGCTGGGGGTGGTGCTGGGTGGGTAACAGGGGGCAGTGCTGGGGGTGGTGCTGGGTGGGTAACAGGGAGGGTCCGGGGACAGTGCTGGGGGTGGTGCTGGGTGGGTAACAGGGGGCAGTGCTGGGGGTGGTGCTGGGTGGGTAACAGGGAGGGTCCGGGGGCAGTGCTGGGGGTGCTGCTGGGTAGGTAACAGGGGGCAGTGCTGGGGGTGGTGCTGGGTGGGTAACAGGGAGGGTCCGGGGGCAGTGCTGGGGGTGGTGCTGGGTGGGTAACAGGGACGGTCCGGGGGCAGTGCTGGGTGTGATGCTGGGTGGGTAACATGGAGGGTCCGGCGGCAGTGCTGGGGGTGGTGCTGGGTGGGTAACAGGGGGCAGTGCTGGGGGTGGTGCTGGGTGGGTCACAGGGGGCAGTGCTGGGTGTGGTGCTGGGTGGGTAATAGGGAGGGTCCGGGGGCAGTGCGGGGGATGGTGCTGGGTGGGTAACAGGGGGCAGTGCTGGGGGTGGTGCTGGGTGGGTAACAGGGAGGGTCCAGGGGCAGTGCTGGGAGTGGTGCTGGGCGGGTAACAGGGGGCAGTGCTGGTTGTGGTGTTTGGTGGGTAACAGGTGGCAGTGCTGGTTGTGGTGCTGGGTGGGTAACAGGGGGCAGTGCTGGGCGTGGTGCTGGGAGGGTCCGGGGGCAGTGCCAGGCGTGGTGCTGGGTGGGTAACATGGGATGCTGCTGGGTGGGTAACAGGGGGCAGTGCTGACGGTTTGCTGGCTGGGTAACATGGAGGGTCCGGGGGCAGTGTTGGGGCTGGTGCTGGGTGTGTAATAGGGGGCGGGTCCGGGGGCAGTTCTGGGGGTGGTGCTGGGTGGGTAACAGGGGTCAGTGCTGGTGGTGGTGCTGGGTGTGTAACAGGGGGCTGTGCTGTGGGTGGTGCTGGGTGGGTAACAGGGAGGGTCTGGGGGCGGTGCTGGGGGTGGTGCTGGGTGTGTAACAGGGGGCAGTGCTTGGGGCGGTGCTGAGTGGGTAACATGGAGGTCTGGTGTCAGTGCTGGGGGTGGTGCTGTGTGCTAACAGGGGGCAGTGCTGGGGGTGTTGCTGGGTGGTTAAGAGTAGTGAGTGCTGGGGGTGGTGCTGGGTGTGTAACAGGGGGCTGTGCTGGGTGTCGCGGTGGGTGTGTAACAGGGGGCAGTGCTGGGGGTGGTGCTGGGTGGGTAACAGGGGGCAGTGCTGGGGGTGGTGCTGGGTGGGTAACAGGGGGCAGTGCTGGGGGTGGTGCTGGGTGGGTAACAGGGGGCAGTGCTGGGGGTGGCGCTGGGTGGGTAACAGGGAGGATCCGGGGGCAGTGCTGGGGGTGGTGCTGGGTGGGTAACAGGGGGCAGTGCTGGGGGTGGTGCAGGGTGGGTAACCGGGAGGGTCCGGCGGCAGTGCTGGGGGTGGTGCTGGGTGGGTAACAGGGCGCAGTGCTGGGGGTGGTGCTGGGTGGGTAACAGGGGGCAGTGCTTGTGGGTGGTGCTGGGTGGGTAACAGGGGTCAGTGCTGGGGGTGGTGCTGGTGGTAAACAGGGGGCAGTGCTGGGGGTGGTGCTGGGTGGGTAACAGGGCAGTGCTGTGGGTGGTGCTGTGTGTGTAACAGGGGTCAGTGCTGGGGGTGGTGCTGGGTGGGTAACAGGGGGCAGTGCTGGGGGTGGTGCAGGGTGGGTAGCCGGGAGGGTCCGGCGGCAGTGCTGGGGGTGGTGCTGGGTGGGTAACAGGGCGCAGTGCTGGGGGTGGTGCTGGGTGGGTAACAGGGGGCAGTGCTGGGGGTGGTGCTGGGTGGGTAACAGGGGTCAGTGCTGGGGCTGGTGCTGGTGGTAAACAGGGGGCAGTGCTGGGGGTGGTGCTGGGTGGGTAACAGGGCAGTGCTGTGGGTGGTGCTGTGTGTGTAACAGGGGTCAGTGCTGGGGTTGGCGCTGGGTGGGTAACAGGGGTAAGTGCTGGGGGTGGTGCTGGGTGGGTAACAGGGAGGGTCCGGGGGCAGTGCTGGGGGTGGCGCTGGGTGGGTAACAGGGGGCAGTGCTGGGGGTGGCGCTGGGTGGGTAACAGGTGGCAGTGCTGGGGGTGGTGCTGGGTGGGTAACAGGGGGCAGTGCTGGGGTTGGTGCTGGGTGCGTAACAGGGAAGGTCCGGGAGCAGTGTTGGTGGTGGTGCTGGGTGGGTAACAGAGGTCTGTGCTGGGGGTGGTGCTGCTTGGGTGACAGGGAGGGTCCGGGGTCCGTGCTGGGATGGTGCTGGGTGGGTAACAGGGGGCAGTGCTGGGAGTGGTGCTGGGTGGGTAACAGGGGGCAGTGCTGGGGGTGGTGCTGTGTGGGTAACAGGGGGCAGTGCTGGGTGTGGTGCTGGGTGGGTAACAATGAGGGTCCGGGGGCAGTGCTGTGGCTGGTGCTGGGTGGTCTGGGGACAGTGCTGGGGGTGGTGCTGGGTTGTCTGGGGACAGTGCTGGGGTGGTGCTGGGTGGGTAACAGGTGGCATTGCTGTGGCTGGCGCTGGGTGGGTAACAGGGAGGGTCCGTGGGCAGTGCTGGGGGTGGCGCTGGGTGGGTAACAGGGGGCAGTGCTGGGGGTGGTGCTGGGTGGGTAACAGGGGGCAGTGCTGGTGGTGGTGCTGTGTGGTTAACAGGGAAGGTCTGGCCTCAGTGCTGGGGGTGGTGCTGGGTGGGTAACGGGGCAGTGCTGGGGGTGGTGCTGGGTGGGTAATAGGGAGGGTCCGGGGGCAGTGCTGGGAGTGGTGCTGGGTGGGTAACAGGGGGCAGTGCTGGGGGTGGTGCTGGGTGGGTAACAGGGAGGGTCCGGGGGCAGTGCTGGGGGTGGTGCTGGGTGGGTAACAAGGGGCAGTGCTGGGGGTGGTGCTGGGTGGGTAACAGAGTGGGTCCGGGGGCAGTGCTGGGGGTGGTGCTGGGTGGGTAACAGGGAGGGTCCGGGGGCAGTGCTGGGTGTGATGCTGGGTGGGTAACATGGAGGGTCCGGCGGCAGTGCTGGGGGTGGTGCTGGGTGGGTAACAGGGGGCAGTGCTGGGGGTGGTGCTGGGTGGGTCGCAGGGAGGGTCCGGGGGCAGTGCGGGGGATGGTGCTGGGTGGGTAACAGGGGGCAGTGCTGGGGGTGGTGCTGGGTGGGTAACAGGGGGCAGTGCTGGCCGTGGTGCTGGGTGGGTAACAGGGAGGGTCCAGGGGCAGTGCTGGGAGTGGTGCTGGGCGGGTAACAGGGGGCAGTGCTGGTTGTGGTGTTTGGTGGGTAACAGGTGGCAGTGCTGGGGGTGGTGCTGGGTGGGTAACAGGGGGCAGTGCTGGACGTGGTGCTGGGAGGGTCCGGGGGCAGTGCCAGGCGTGGTGCTGGGTGGGTAATAGGGAGGGTCCGGGGGCAGTGCGGGGGATGGTGCTGGGTGGGTAACAGGGGGCAGTGCTGGGGGTGGTGCTGGGTGGGTAACAGGGGGCAGTGCTGGGGGTGGTGCTGGGTGGGTAACAGGGGGCAGTGCTGAGTTTGGTGCTGGGTGCGTAACAGGGAAGGTCCGGGAGCAGTGTTGGTGGTGGTGCTGGGTGGGTAACAGAGGTCTGTGCTGGGGGTGGTGCTGCTTGGGTGACAGGGAGGGTCCGGGGTCCGTGCTGGGAGTGGTGCTGGGTGGGTAACAGGGGGCAGTGCTGGGAGTGGTGCTGGGTGGGTAACAGGGGGCAGTGCTGGGGGTGGTGCTGTGTGGGGTAACAGGTGGCAGTGCTGGGTGTGGTGCTGGGTGGGTAACAATGAGGGTCCGGGGGCAGTGCTGGGGCTGGTGCTGGGTGGTCTGGGGACAGTGCTGGGGGTGGTGCTGGGTGGTCTGGGGACAGTGCTGGGGTGGTGCTGGGTGGGTAACAGGTGGCATTGCTGTGGCTGGCGCTGGGTGGGTAACAGGGAGGGTCCGGGGGCAGTGCTGGGGGTGGGCGCTGGGAGGGTAACAGGGGGCAGTGCTGGGGGTGGTGCTGGTGGGGGTAACAGGGGGCAGTGCTGGTGGTGGTGCTGTGTGGTTAACAGGGAAGGTCTGGCCTCAGTGCTGGGGGTGGTGCTGGGTGGGTAACGGGGCAGTGCTGGGGGTGGTGCTGGGTGGGTAATAGGGAGGGTCCGGGGGCAGTGCTGGGGGGTGGTGCTGGGTGGGTAACAGGGGCAGTGCTGGGGGTGGTGCTGGGTGGGGTAACAGGGAGGGTCCGGGGGCAGTGCTGGGGGTGGTGCTGGGTGGGTAACGAGGGGCAGTGCTGGGGGTGGTGCTGGGGGTGGTGCTGGGTGGGTAACAGGGAGGGTCCGGGGGCAGTGCTGGGGGGTGGTGCTGGGTGGGTAACAGGGAGGGTCCGGGGGCAGTGCTGGGTGTGATGCTGGGTGGGTAACATGGAGGGTCCGGCGGCAGTGCTGGGGGTGGTGCTGGGTGGGTAACAGGGGGCAGTGCTGGGGGTGGTGCTGGGTGGGTCGCAGGGAGGGTCCGGGGGCAGTGCGGGGGATGGTGCTGGGTGGGTAACAGGGGGCAGTGCTGGGGGGTGGTGCTGGGTGGGTAACAGGGGGCAGTGCTGGCCGTGGGTGCTGGGTGGGTAACAGGGAGGGTCCAGGGGCAGTGCTGGGAGTGGTGCTGGGGCGGGTAACAGGGGGCAGTGCTGGTTGTGGTGTTTGGTGGGTAACAGGTGGCAGTGCTGGGGGTGGTGCTGGGTGGGTAACAGGGGGCAGTGCTGGGCGTGGTGCTGGGAGGGTCCGGGGGCAGTGCCAGGCGTGGTGCTGGGTGGGTAACATGGGGTGGTGCTGGGTGGGTAACAGGGGGCAGTGCTGGCGGGTGGTGCTGGCTGGGTAACATGGAGGGTCCGGGGGCAGTGTTGGGGCTGGTGCTGGGTGTGTAATAGGGGGCGGGTCCCGGGGGGCAGTTCTGGGGGTGGGTGCTGGGTGGGTAACAGGGGTCAGTGCTGGTGGTGGTGCTGGGGTGTGTAACAGGGGGTTTGTGCTGGTGGGTGGTGCTGGGGTGGGGTAACAGGGAGGGTCTGGGGGCGGTGCTGGGGGTGGTGCTGGGTGTGTAACAGGGGGCAGTGCTTGGGGCGGGTGCTGAGTGGGTAACATGGAGGTCTGGTGTCAGTGCTGGGGGTGGTGCTGTGTGCTAACAGGTGGCAGTGCTGGGGGTGTTGCTGGGTGGTTAAGAGTAGTGAGTGCTGGGGGTGGTGCTGGGTGTGTAACAGGGGGCTGTGCTGGGTGTCGCGGTGGGTGTGTAACAGGGGGCAGTGCTGGGGGTGGTGCTGGGTGGGTAACAGGGGGCAGTGCTGGGGGTGGTGCTGGGGTGGGTAACAGGGGGCAGTGCTGGGGGTGGTGCTGTGTGGGTAACAGGGGGCAGTGCTGGGGGTGGCGCTGGGTGGGTAACAGGGAGGATCTGGGGGCAGTGCTGGGGGTGGTGCTGGGTGGGTAACAGGGGGCAGTGCTGGGGGTGGTGCAGGGTGGGTAACCGGGAGGGTCCGGCGGCAGTGCTGGGGGTGGTGCTGGGTGGGTAACAGGGCGCAGTGCTGGGGGTGGTGCTGGGTGGGTAACAGGGGGCAGTGCTTGTGGGTGGTGCTGGGTGGGTAACAGGGGTCAGTGCTGGGGGTGGTGCTGGTGGTAAACAGGGGGCAGTGCTGGGAGTGGTGCTGGGGTGGGTAACAGGGGGCAGTGCTGGGGTGGTTGCTGTGTGGGTAACAGGGGGCAGTGCTGGGCGTGGTGCTGGGTGGGTAACAATGAGGGTCCGGGGGCAGTGCTGGGGCTGGTGCTGGGTGGTCTGGGGACAGTGCTGGGGGTGGTGCTGGGTGGTCTGGGGACAGTGCTGGGGTGGTGCTGGGTGGGTAACAGGTGGCATTGCTGTGGCTGGCGCTGGGTGGGTAACAGGGAGGGTCCGGGGGCAGTGCTGGGGGCTGGCGCTGGGTGGGTAACAGGGGGCAGTGCTGGGGGGTGGTGCTGGGTGGGTAACAGGGGGCAGTGCTGGTGGTGGTGCTGTGTGATTAACAGGGAAGGTCCTGGCCTCAGTGCTGGGGGTGGTGCTGGGTGGGTAACGGGGCAGTGCTGGGGGTGGTGCTGGGTGGGTAATAGGGAGGGTCCGGGGGCAGTGGCTGGGGGTGGTGCTGGGTGGGGTAACAGGGGCAGTGCTGGGGGTGGTGCTGGGTGGGTAAACAGGGAGGGTCCCGGGGGCAGTGCTGGGGGTGGGTGCTGGGTGGGTAACAGGGGGCAGTGCTGGGGGTGGTGCTGGGTGGGGTAACAGGGGAGGGTCCGGGGGGGCAGTGCTGGGGGTGGTGCTGGGTGGGTAACAGGGAGGGTCCGGGGGGCAGTGCTGGGTGTGATGCTGGGTGGGTAACATGGAGGGTCCGGCGGCAGTGCTGGGGGTGGTGCTGGGTGGGTAACAGGGGGGCAGTGCTGGGGGTGGTGCTGGGTGGGTCCGCAGGGAGGGTCCGGGGGGCAGTGCGGGGGATGGTGCTGGGTGGGTAACAGGGGGCAGTGCTGGGGGTGGTGCTGGGTGGGTAACAGGGGGCAGTGCTGGCCGTGGTGCTGGGTGGGTAACAGGGAGGGTCCAGGGGCAGTGCTGGGAGTGGTGCTGGGCGGGTAACAGGGTGGCAGTGCTGGTTGTGGTGTTTGGTGGGTAACAGGTGGCAGTGCTGGGGGTGGTGCTGGGTGGGTAACAGGGGGCAGTGCTGGGCGTGGTGCTGGGAGGGTCCGGGGGCAGTGCCAGGCGTGGTGCTGGGGTGGGTAATAGGGAGGGTCCGGGGGCAGTGCGGGGGATGGTGCTGGGTGGGTAACAGGTGGGCAGTGCTGGGGGTGGTGCTGGGTGGGTAACAGGGAGGGTCCAGGGGCAGTGCTGGGAGTGGTGCTGGGCGGGTAACAGGGGGGCAGTGCTGGTTGTGGTGTTTGGTGGTGGTAACAGGTGGCAGTGCTGGGGGTGGTGCTGGGTGGGGTAACAGGGGGCAGTGCTGGGCGTGGTGCTGGGAGGGTCCGGGGGCAGTGGCCAGGCGTGGTGCTGGGTGGGTAACATGGGGTGGTGCTGGGTGGGTAACAGGGGGCAGTGCTGGCGGTGGTGCTGGCTGGGTAACATGGAGGGTCCCGGGGGCAGTGTTGGGGCTGGTGCTGGGTGTGTAATAGGGGGCGGGTCCGGGGGGCAGTTCTGGGGGTGGTGCTGGGTGGGTAACAGGGGTCAGTGCTGGTGGTGGTGCTGGGTGTGTAACAGGGGGCTGTGCCTGTGGGGTGCTGCTGGGTGGGTAAACAGGGAGGGTCCTGGGGGCGGTGCTGGGGGTGGTGCTGTTTGTGTAACAGGGGGCAGTGCTTCGGGGCGGTGCTGAGTGGGTAACATGGAGGTCTGGTGTCAGTGCTGGGGGTGGTGCTGTGTGCTAACAGGGGGCAGTGCTGGGGGTGTTGCTGGGTGGTTAAGAGTAGTGAGTGCTGGGGGTGGTGCTGGGTGTGTAACAGGGGGCTGTGCTGGGTGTCGCGGTGGGTGTGTAACAGGGGGGCAGTGCTGGGGGTGGTGCTGGGGTGGGTAACAGGGGGCAGTGCTGGGGGTGGTGCTGGGGTGGGTAACAGGGGGCAGTGCTGGGGGTGGTGCTGTGTGGGTAACAGGGGGCAGTGCTGGGGGTGGCGCTGGGTGGGTAACAGGGAGGATCTGGGGGGCAGTGCTGGGGGGTGGTGCTGGGTGGGTAACAGGGGGCAGTGCTGGGGGTGGTGCTGGGTGGGTAACCAGGAGGGTCCCGGCGGCAGTGCTGGGGGTGGTGCTGGGTGGGTAACAGGGCGCAGTGCTGGGGGTGGTGCTGGGTGGGTAACAGGGGGCAGTGCTTGTGGGTGGTGCTGGGTGGGTAACAGGGGTCAGTGCTGGGGGTGGTGCTGGTGGGTAAACAGGGGGCAGTGCTGGGGGTGGTGCTGAGTGGGTAACAGGGCAGTGCTGTTGGTGGTGCTGTGTGTGTAACAGGGGTCAGTGCTGGGGGTGGTGCTGGGTGGGTAACAGGGGGCAGTGCTGGGGGTGGTGCAGGGTGGGTAACCGGGAGGTCCGGCGGCAGTGCTGGGGGTGGTGCTGGGTGGGTAACAGGGCGCAGTGCTGGGGGTGGTGCTGGGTGGGTAACAGGGGGCAGTGCTGGGGGTGGTGCTTGGGTGGGGTAACAGGGGTCAGTGCCGGGGGCTGGTGCTGGTGGTAAACACAGGGGGCAGTGCTGGGGGTGGTGCTGGGTGGGTAACAGGGCAGTGCTGTGGGTGGTGCTGTGTGTGTAACAGGGGTCAGTGCTGGGGTTGGCGCTGGGTGGGTAACAGGGGTAAGTGCTGGGGGTGGTGCTGGGTGGGGTAACAGGGAGGGTCCGGGGGCAGTGCTGGGGGTGGCGCTGGGTGGGTAACAGGGGGCAGTGCTGGGGGTGGCGCTGGGTGGGTAACAGGGGGCAGTGCTGGGGGTGGTGCTGGGTGGGTAACAGGGGGCAGTGCTGGGGTTGGTGCTGGGTGCGTAACAGGGAAGGTCCGGGAGCAGTGTTGGTGGTGGTGCTGGGTGGGTAACAGGGGTCTGTGCTGGGGGTGGTGCTGCTTGGGTGACAGGGACGGTCCGGGGTCCGTGCTGGGAGTGGTGCTGGGTGGGGTAACAGGGGGCAGTGCTGGGAGTGGTGCTGGGTGGGTAACAGGGGGCAGTGCTGGGGGGTGGTGCTGTGTGGGTAACAGGGGGCAGTGCTGGGCGTGGTGCTGGGTGGGTAACAATGAGGGTCCAGGGGCAGTGCTGGGGCTGGTGCTGGGTGGTCTGGGGACAGTGCTGGGGGTGGTGCTGGGTGGTCTGGGGGACAGTGCTGGGGTGGTGCTGGGTGGGTAACAGGTGGCATTGCTGTGGCTGGCGCTGGGTGGGTAACAGGGAGGTTCCGGGGGCAGTGCTGGGGGTGGCGCTGGGTGGGTAACAGGGGGCAGTGCTGGGGGTGGTGCTGGGTGGGTAACAGGGGGCAGTGCTGGTGGTGGTGCTGTGTGGTTAACAGGGAAGGTCTGGCCTCAGTGCTGGGGGTGGTGCTGGGTGGGTAACGGGGCAGTGCTGGGGGTGGTGCTGGGTGGGTAATAGGGAGGGTCCAGGGGCAGTGCTGGGGGTGGTGCTGGGTGGGTAACAGGGGGCAGTGCTGGGGGTGGTGCTGGGGTGGGTAACAGGGAGGGTCCGGGGGCAGTGCTGGGGGTGGTGCTGGGTGGGGTAACAGGGAACAGTGCTGGGGGTGGTGCTGGGTGGGTAACAGGGAGGGTCCGGGGGCAGTGCTGGGGGTGGTGCTGGGTGGGTAACAGGGAGGGTCCGGAGGCAGTGCTGGGTGTGATGCTGGGTGGGTAACATGGAGGGTCCGGCGGGCAGTGCTGGGGGTGGTGCTGGGTGGGTAACAGGGGGCAGTGCTGGGGGTGGTGCTGGGTGGGTCGCCAGGGAGGGTCCGGGGGCAGTGCGGGGGATGGTGCTGGGTGGGTAACAGGGGGCAGTGCTGGGGGTGGTGCTGGGTGGGTAACAGGGGGCAGTGCTGGCCGTGGTGCTGGGTGGGTAACAGGGAGGGTCCCAGGGGCAGTGCTGGGAGTGGTGCTGGGCGGGTAACAGGGGGCAGTGCTGGTTGTGGTGTTTGGTGGGTAACAGGTGGCAGTGCTGGGGGTGGTGCTGGGTGGGTAACAGGGGGTAGTGCTGGGCGTGGTGCTGGGAGGGTCCGGGGGCAGTGCCAGGCGTGGTGCTGGGTGGGTAACATGGGGTGGTGCTGGGTGGGTAACAGGGGGCAGTGCTGGCGGTGGTGCTGGGTGGGTAACATGGAGGGTCCGGGGGCAGTGTTGTGGCTGGTGCTGGGTGGGTAATAGGGGGCGGGTCCGGGGGCAGTTCTGGGGTGGTGCTGGGTGGGTTACAGGGGTCAGTGCTGGTGGTGGTGCTGGGTGTGTAACAGGGGGCTGTGCTGTGGGTGGTGCTGGGTGGGGTAACAGGGAGGGTCTGGGGGCGGTGCTGGGGGTGGTGCTGGGTGTGTAACAGGGGGCAGTGCTTGGGGCGGTGCTGAGTGGGTAACATGGAGGGTCCGGTGTCAGTGCTGGGGGTGGTGCTGTGTGCTAACAGGGGGCAGTGCTGGGGGTGTTGCTGGGTGGTTAAGAGTAGTGAGTGCTGGGGGTGGTGCTGGGTGTGTAACAGGGGGCTGTGCTGGGTGTCCGCGGTGGGTGTGTAACAGGGGGCAGTGCTTGGGGTGGTGCTGGGTGGGTAACAGGGGGGCAGTGCTGGGGGTGGTGCTGGGTGGGTAACAGGGGGCAGTGCTGGGGGTGGTGCTGGGTGGGTAACAGGGGGCAGTGCTGGGGGTGGCGCTGGGGGGTAAACAGGGAGGATCCGGGGGCAGTGCTGGGGGTGGTGCTTGGGTGGGTAACAGGGGGCAGTGCTGGGGGTGGTGCAGGGTGGGTAACCGGGAGGGTCCGGGGGCAGTGCTGGGGGTGGTGCTGGGGTGGGTAACAGGGCGCAGTGCTGGGGGTGGGTGCTGGGTGGGTAACAGGGGGCAGTGCTTGTGGGTGGTGCTGGGTGGGTAACAGGGGTCAGTGCTGGGGGTGGTGCTGGTGGTAAACAGGGGGCAGTGCTGGGGGTGGTGCTGGGTGGGTAACAGGGCAGTGCTGCTGGTGGTGCTGTGTGTGTAGCAGGGGTCAGTGCTGGGGGTGGTGCTGGGTGGGTAACAGGGGGGCAGTGCTGGGGGTGGTGCAGGGTGGGTAACCGGGAGGGTCCGGCGGCAGTGCTGGGGGTGGTGCTGGGTGGGTAACAGGGCGCAGTGCTGGGGTGGTGCTGGGGTGGGTAACAGGGGGCAGTGCTGGGGGTGGTGCTGGGTGGGTAACAGGGGTCAGTGCTGGGGCTGGTGCTGGTGGTAAACAGGGGGCAGTGCTGGGGGTGGTGCTGGGTGGGTAACAGGGCAGTGCTGTGGGTGGTGCTGTGTGTGTAACAGGGGTCAGTGCTGGGGTTTGGCGCTGGGTGGGTAACAGGGGTAAGTGCTGGGGGTGGTGCTGGGTGGGTAACAGGGAGGGGTCCGGGGGCAGTGCTGGGGGTGGCGCTTGGTGTGGGTAACAGGGGGCAGTGCTGGGGGTGGCGCTGGGTGGGTAGCGTAACAGGGAAGGTCCGGGAGCAGTGTTGGTGGTGGTGCTGGGTGGGTAACAGGGGTCTGTGCTGGGGGTGGTGCTGCTTGGGTGACAGGGACGGTCCGGGGTCCGTGCTGGGAGTGGTGCTGGGTGGGTAACAGGGGGCAGTGCTGGGAGTGGTGCTGGGTGGGTAACAGGGGGCAGTGCTGGGGGGTGGTGCTGTGTGGGTAACAGGGGGCAGTGCTGGGCGTGGTGCTGGGTGGGTAACAATTAGGGTCCGGGGGGCAGTGCTGGGGCTGGTGCTGGGTGGTCTGGGGACAGTGCTGGGGGTGGTGCTGGGTGGTCTGGGGACAGTGCTGGGGTGGTGCTGGGTGGGTAACAGGTGGCATTGCTGTGGCTGGCGCTGGGTGGGTAACAGGGAGGGTCCGGGGGCAGTTCTGGGGGTGGCGCTGGGTGGGTAACAGGGGGCAGTGCTGGGGGTGGTGCTGGGTGGGTAACAGGGGGCAGTGCTGGTGGTGGTGCTGTGTGGTTAACAGGGAAGGTCTGGCCTCAGTGCTGGGGGTGGTGCTGGGTGGGTAACGGGGCAGTGCTGGGGGTGGTGCTGGGTGGGTAATAGGGAGGGTCCGGGGGCAGTGCTGGGGGTGGTGCTGGGTGGGTAACAGGGGGCAGTGCTGGGGGTGGTGCTGGGTGGGTAACATTGAGGGTCCGGGGACAGTGCTGGGGGTGGTGCTGGGTGGGTAACAGGGGGCAGTGCTGGGGGTGGTGCTGGGTGGGTAACAGGGAGGGTCCGGGGGCAGTGCTGGGGGTGGTGCTGGGTGGGTAACAGGGAGGGTCCGGGGGCAGTGCTGGGTGTGATGCTGGGTGGGTAACATGGAGGGTCCGGCGGCAGTGCTGGGGGTGGTGCTGGGTGGGTAACAGGGGGCAGTGCTGGGGGTGGTGCTGGGTGGGTAACAGGGGGCAGTGCTGGCCGTGGTGCTGGGTGGGTAACAGGGAGGGTCCAGGGGCAGTGCTGGGAGTGGTGCTGGGCGGGTAACAGGGGGCAGTGCTGGTTGTGGTGTTTGGTGGGTAACAGGTGGCAGTGCTGGGGGTGGTGCTGGGTGGGTAACAGGGGGCAGTGCTGGGCGTGGTGCTGGGAGGGTCCGGGGCAGTGCCAGGCGTGGTGCTGGGTGGGTAACATGGGGTGGTGCTGGGTGGGTAACAGGGGGCAGTGCTGGGGGTGGTGCTGGGTGGGTAACAGGGGGCAGTGCTGGCAGTGGTGCTGGGTGGGTAACAGGGGGCAGTGCTGGCGGTGGTGCTGGGTGGGTAACATGGAGGGTCCGGGGGCAGTGTTGGGGCTGGTGCTGGGTGGGTAATAGGGGGCGGGTCCGGGGGCAGTTCTGGGGGTGGTGCTGGGTGGGTAACAGGGGTCAGTGCTGGTGGTGGTGCTGGGTGTGTAACAGGGGGCTGTGCTGTGGGTGGTGCTGGGTGGGTAACAGGGGTCAGTGCTGGGGGTGGTGCTGGGTGTGTAACAGGGGGCTGTGCTGTGGGTGGTGCTGGGTGGGTAACAGGGGTCAGTGCTGGGGGTGGTGCTGGGTGGGTAACAGGGAGGGTCTGGGGGCGGTGCTGGGGGTGGTGCTGGGTGTGTAACAGGGGGCAGTGCTTGGGGCGGTGCTGAGTGGGTTAAATGGAGGTCCGGTGTCAGTGCTGGGGGTGGTGCTGTGTGCTAACAGGGGGCAGTGCTGGGGGTGTTGCTGGGTGGTTAAGAGTAGTCAGTGCTGGGGGTGGTGCTGGGTGTGTAACAGGGGGCTGTGCTGGGTGTCGCGGTGGGTGTGTAACAGGGGGCAGTGCTGGGGGTGGTGCTGGGTGGGTAACGGGGCAGTGCTGGGGGTGGTGCTGGGTGAGTAACAGGGGGCAGTGCTGGGGGTGGTGCTGGGTGGGTAACAGGGGGCAGTGCTGGGGGTGGTGCTGAGTGGGTAACAGGGGGCAGTGCTGGGGGTGGTGCTGGGGGTGGCGCTGGGTGGGTAACAGGGAGGGTCTGGGGGCAGTGCTGGGGGTGGTGCTGGGTGGGTAACAGGGATCAGTGCTGGTGGTGGTGCTGGGTGTGTAACAGGGGGCTGTGCTGTGGGTGGTGCTGGGTGGGTAACAGGGAGGGTCTGGGGGCGGTGCTGGGGGTGGTGCTGGGTGTGTAACAGGGGGCAGTGCTGGGGGTGGTGCTGGGTGTGTAACAGGGGGCAGTGCTTGGGGCGGTGCTGAGTGGGTAACATGGAGGTCCGGTGTCAGTGCTGGGGGTGGTGCTGTGTGCTAACAGGGGGCAGTGCTGGGGGTGTTGCTGGGTGGTTAAGAGTAGTGAGTGCTGGGGGTGGTGCTGGGTGTGTAACAGGGGGCTGTGCTGGGTGTCGCGGTGGTTGTGTAACAGGGGGCAGTGCTGTGGGTGGTGCTGGGTGGGTAACAGGGGGCAGTGCTGGGGGTGGTGCTGGGTGAGTAACAGGGGGCAGTGCTGGGGGTGGTGCTGGGTGGGTAACGGGGCAGTGCTGGGGGTGGTGCTGGGTGGGTAACAGGGGGCAGTGCTGGGGGTGGTGCTGGGGGTGGCGCTGGGTGGGTAACAGGGAGGGTCTGGGGTCAGTGCTGGGGGTGGTGCTGTGTGGGTAACGGGGCAGTGCTGGGGGTGGTGCTGGGTGGGTCAACAGGGAGGGTCCGGGGGCAGTGCTGCGGGTGGTGCTGTGTGGGTAACAGGGGGCAGTGCTGGGGGTGGTGCTGGGTGGGTAACAGGGGTCAGTGCTTGTGGGTGGTGCTGGGTGGGTAACAGGGAGGGTCCGGGGTCAGTGCTGGGGATGGTGCTGGGTGGGTAACAGGGGTCAGTTGTGGGGCTGTCGCTGGGTGGGTAACAGGGGTAAGTGCTGGGGGTGGTGCTGGGTGGGTAACAGGGAGGGTCCGGGGTCAGTGCTGGGGGTGGTGCTGGGTGGTCCGGGGGCAGTGCTGGGGGTGGTGCTGGGGGTGGTGCTGGGTGGGTAACAGGGGGCAGTGCTGGGGGTGGTGCTGTGTGGGTAACACGGGTCAGTGCTGGGGGTGGTGCTGGGTGGGTAACAGGGGGCAGTGCTGGGGGTGGTGCTGGGTGGGTAACAGGGGGCAGTGCTGGGGGTGGTGCTGGGTGGGTAACAGGGGGCAGTGCTGGGCGTGGTGCTGGGTGGGTAACAGGGGGCAGTGCTGGGGGTGGTGCTGTGTGGGTAACAGGGGTCAGTGCTGGGGGTGGCGCTGGGTGGGTAAAAGGGAGGGTCCGGGGGCAGTGCTGGGGGTTGTTGGGGTGTCGGGGTGGAGGGTTTCGAGGTTGTGGGGGATTGTATTTGCCTCTGAGCCTCACCCACACCCTCTGTGTCCCCTTCCTGCAGCAAGAGAGGCGACTTTTCACTAACTTCCACCGTCAGCTCTTCTGCTGGATCGACAAATGGGTGGGACTCACAATGGACGATATTCGACGGATGGAGGAGGCAACACAGAAGGAGCTGCTCGAGGTCAGAGTCCAGAGGGCAAAGGGCAAGAGCGGCTGAGGGGATTGGTCCTGCTCTGGGAGTGTTTGATGGGGACGGTGTAGAGGGAGATTTACTCTGTATCTCACCCTGTGCTGTACCTGTCCTGGGAGTGTTTGATGGGGACAGTGTAGAGGGAGATTTACTCTGTATCTATCCCCGTGCTGTACCTGTCCTGGGAGTGTTTGATGGGGACGGTGTAGATGGTGATTCTGAACCTATCTCTCTCTCTGTAGATTCGTCAGGAGAGGACACTCCGGGGAATGTCCGCCAAAGATGAGTGAAATCACATGTTGACGTAAGTAATTGTACTTCCTCCCCCCCCCACCACGGGCACCCACTCTCCCCGAGGTCCAGGTCCCCCCCACGGACACCATCTCTCCCCTGGGTCCGGGTCCCCCCCACGGACACCGACTCTCCCCGGGGTACGGGCACCGACTCTCCCCGGGGTACGGGCACCGACTCTCCCCGGGGGTACGGGCACCGACTCTCCCAGGGGTACGGGCACCGACTCTCCCCGGGGTACGGGCACCGACTCTCCCCGCGGTCCGGGCACTGACATCCCCGGGTTCCGGGCACTGACATCCCCGGGGTCCGGGCACTGACATCCCCGGGGTCCGGGCACCGACTACCCGGGGGTCCGGGCTCCGACTCTCCCCGGGGTACGGGCACCGACTTCTCCCCGGTGTCCGGGCGCCGACTCTCCCCGGGGATCCGGGCGCCGACTCTCCCCGGGGGTCCGGGCGCCGACTCTCCCCGGGGGTCCGGGCGCCGACTCTCCCCGGGGGTCCGGGCGCCGACTCTCCCCGGGGGTCCGGGCGCCGACTCTCCCCGGGGGTCCGGGCGCCGACTCTCCCCGGGGGTCCGGGGCACCGACTCTCCCCCGGGGGTCCGGGCACCGACTCTCCCCGGGGGTCCGGGCACCGACTCTCCCCGGGGGTCCGGGCACCGACTCTCCCCGGGGGTCCGGGCACCGACTCTCCCCGGGGGTCCGGGCACCGACTCTCCCCCGGGGGTCCGGGGCACCGACTCTCCCCGGGGGTCCGGGCACCGACTCTCCCCGGGGGTCCGGGCACCGACTCTCCCCGGGGGTCCGGGCACCGACTCTCCCCGGGGGTCCGGGCACCGACTCTCCCCGGGGGTCCGGGCACCGACTCTCCCCGGGGGTCCGGGCACCGACTCTCCCCGGGGGGTCCGGGCACCGACTCTCCCCGGCGGTCCGGGCACCGACTCTCCCCGGCGGTCCGGGCACCGACTTTCCCCCGGGTCCGGGCACCGACTCTCCCCCGGGGGTCCGGCACCGACTCTCCCCGGGGTTATGGGACCCCCCCACGGGCACCGACTCTCCCCGGGGGTCGGGGCTCCGACTCTCCCCGGGGGTCGGGGCACCGACTCTCCCCCGGTGTCCGGGCACCGACTCTCTCCGGGGGTCGGGGCACCGACTCTCTCCGGGGGTCGGGGCACCGACTCTCCCTGGGGTCCGGCACCGGCTCTCCCCCGGGGGTCCGGGCACCGGCTCTCCCCCGGGGTTATGGGACCCCCCACGGGCACCGACTCCCCCCAGGGTTTTGCCGCTCCTCTGACGCCCACTTGTATCTGTTCTCTCTCCCCGCCCCCCCCCCCCCCCCCCGCCACCCTACCCCCCCCCACACAGGTCTGCGTGATTCTGGAACCCAGGAGCGCGAGTGCGATGGACATGGATGCCGGCGCCAACGACCAGGACACCTGCCCTCTCACCTCCACTGTGGCCGTGGACGTTCAGATTCTCCCCATTCGCAACCCACCCCATCCCCTGCCCTCATTCCGATGGCCCCCACACCCCTGTAAATACCCCCACCCCATCCCCCCTCACCCCCTCCCCTGGAGAACTCAGCAGATCCTTGACAGGGCAGCACCTCACTCTCTCTCACTCTCTCTCTCTGCCTCTGCCGCCTTCACTACCCACCCACCACCACCCCCCCCACCACCTCAAGGCTCACTACCACCCCTCACCAACCCCCGCCGGGCACCATGGTGAATGAGGTGGCGCTGAATAGGGGCTGGGGTGCCCTCCATTGAGACCTCCCCCCCCCCCAACCCAAGCGAGCTTGGGACACCAAGGCTGCTCTCCCTCTCGGCTGGAGTTGTGTGGGGGGGTGGGTGGGGGGCCGGGGACTGGTGGGTGGGTGGCTGGAGCGTGTCGAATGGGGGTAGCCGGGTCTCGGAGGGCGCGAGAGTGGGTTCAGGGAGGGGGTGGTGTGTGAGCGGAGAGCGGCCGTGTCAATGAGTTCTGTTTTATTCCTGATAACAAAATTAAAGAGAGGAACGAGCAGACTGATTCATTCTTGCACCAAACTCCACCTCCGGCCAGCAGCAAGTGACCACTCAGCCCTTCAAACATCCCCTCCCCCATTCACTCGTCTGGATAGACCACACTCGGAGCACCGAGTACAGTTCTGGTCTGGTTAGACCACACTCGGAGCACTGTGTACAGTTCTGGTCCGGTTAGACCACACTCGGAGCACCGTGTACAGTTCTGGTCTGGTTAGACCACACTCGGAGCACCGTGTACAGTTCTGGTCCGGTTAGACCACACTCGGAGCACCGTGTACAGTTCTGGTCCGGTTAGACCACACTCGGAGCACCGTGTACAGTTCTGGTCTGGTTAGACCACACTCGGAGCACCGTGTACATTTCTGGTCTGGTTAGACCACACTCGGAGCACCGTGTACAGTTCTGGTCTGATTAAACCACACTCGGAGCACCGTGTACAGTTCTGGTCTGGTAAGACCACACTCGGAGCACTGTGTACAGTTCTGGCCCCCACATTATAAAATGCATTTTGAGATACTGGAGAAGGTGAAAAGAGGATTCACAAGGGTGATACCAGAACAGAGAGGTTATAACTATCATGAGAGATTGAACAGGCTGGGAATCTTCACTCTAGGAAAGAGAATGCTGAGGGGGTGAGGAGATCTGTAAGATTATGAATGGAGTTCGATAGGGTTCGACACGGAGAAGATGTTTCCATTTGTGGGAGAGATGAGAATGAGGGGGAACTTCAATATCAGACGGTCACTGATCAATCCAATCGGGGAATTCAGGAGAAATATCTTTACCCAGAGAGTGAGGAGAATGTGGGACTCGCTCCCACAGGGAACGGGGGAGAATGTGGGACTGTTCCAGGATTTTGTCCGTGTGGTGTAGGTACACCCATGGCGCTGTTAGGGAGGGAGTTCCAGGATTTTGTCCCTGTGTGGTGTAGGTACACCCACGGCGCTGTTAGGGAGGGAGTTCCAGGATTTTGTACCCCGTGTGGTGTAGGTACACCCACAGTGCTGTTAGGGAGGGAGTTCCAGGATTTTGTCCGTGTGGTGTAGGTACACCCACGGCGCTGTTAGGGAGGGAGTTCCAGGATTTTGTCCCCGTGTGGTGTAGGTACACCCACGGCGCTGTTAGGGAGGAAGTTCCAGGATTTTGTCCGTGTGGTGTAGGTACACCCACAGCGCTGTTAGGGAAGGAGTTCCAGGATTTTGTCCGTGTGGTGTAGGTACACCCACGGCGCTGTTAGGGCGGGAGTTCCAGGATTTTGTCCATGTGGTGTAGGTACACCCACAGCGCTGTTAGGGAAGAAGTTCCAGGATTTTGTCCGTGTGGTGTAGGTACACCCACGGCGCTGTTAGGGAGGGAGTTCCAGGATTTTGTCCGTGTGGTGTAGGTACACCCACGGCGGTGTTAGGGAGGGAGTTCCAGGAATTTGTGTGGTGTAGGTACACCCACGGCGCTGCTAGGGAGGGAGTTCCAGGAATTGGACCCAGCAACAGTGAAGGAACGGCCGATATATTTCCAAGTCGGGATGGTGAGGGGCTCGGAGGGGAACTTCCAGGTGCTGGGTGTTCCCCATGTGTCTGCTGCCCTCGTCCTTCTAGATGGTAGAGGTCGTGGGTTTGGAAGGTGCTGTCGAAGGGGGAGTGTTCACAACAGGACCCAGGCCCCATGTTTAATGAGAAGGATCATAGATAGATGGGGACTTTCGGAGGTTTCTGGAAAATTCTCTGGCCTATCACACTTCCTGGTTTCACACACTGGTTTGTGGTTGATGCTTTTGACTTCTGTATGTGAAACTGGAGCTTTAATATTGCAAACAGACACTGGGTTAGATACAGAGTAAAGCTCCCTCTACAGTATCCCCATCAAACAATCCCAGGACAGGTACAGCACGGGGTTAGATACAGAGTAAATCTCCTTCTTCACCGTCCCAATCAAACACTCCCAGGACAGATACAGCACGGGGTTAGATACAGAGTAAAGCTCCCTCTACACCGTCCCCATCAAACACTCCCAGGACAGGTACAGCACGGGGTTAGATACAGAGTAAAGCTCACTCTACACTGTCCCCATCAAACACTCCCAGGACAGGTACAGCACGGGGTTAGATACAGAGTAAAGCTCCCTCTACACTGTCCCCATCAAACACTCCCAGGACAGGTACAGCACGGGGTTAGATACAGAGTAAAGCTCCCTCTACACTGTCCCCATCAAACACTCCCAGGACAGGTACAGCA
This sequence comes from Isurus oxyrinchus, assembly GCA_026770705.1. Classification (NCBI taxonomy): domain Eukaryota; kingdom Metazoa; phylum Chordata; class Chondrichthyes; order Lamniformes; family Lamnidae; genus Isurus; species Isurus oxyrinchus. Next base: position 665,878 of record JANJGN010000284.1, on the reverse strand, counting down.
CGGGGTTAGATACAGAGTAAAGCTCCCTCTACACCGTCCCCATCAAACACTCCCAGGACAGGTACAGCACGGGGTTAGATACAGAGTAAAGCTCTCTGCTCACTGTGTCATGTCTTGATATCCATTGAGAATGAGGCTCCATAAACAGATAATTAAATGAACCTTTTATTGAAAATGTGCTTACAAAGTTAAATAAGTTAATAAATATTGTAGAAATCTATATATAAATATATATATATATATATATATATATATATATAAGCACAGGCAGCATGGGGGTGTGGGCTGGTGAGGAGAGCGTAGTGTTTTTCCAGGAGGTGATGTCTTCATGGGGTGTGGAGTCCCTCTGGCCGCTCCCTGCTCCCGTGCTTGATCCCGTGACCAGGTTGCATCACGTTGCCGTTTCTCACCTCGGCCGGGTTGTCGTCCGTCCCTCGGAGGCTCCCTGCCTGCCCTGCTCGGGGTCTCTGCCCTTTCCCCGGAGCGTGAGGGGGGGCGGGCGGGGTGGGTTTGTGCCGGGATCGCCGGAGCTGGGGGCCTGGGGTTTGTGACGTCGCCCGTTTGTGGGCCAGGCGGTGCAGCAAGGTGAAATCGCGGACCACCCTGCCGGCGTACTGTGACCAGGCCCTGAGGAGGAGCAGTCCTTGTGTCAGCACGTCCCACTTTGTGAGGCGGACAGACGGGAGAGTCGGCCGGACCCGTTCGTTGTCAGGAAGCGCAAATCCCAGGGCAATCAACTGGAAAGAGAAAGAAAGAGAGAGAGAAACGTAAGAGTTATTCAGGAAAAGGAGGAGGCCATTCAGACCCACCCCCTCCAAGCCTGCTGTGCCCGGAATCCAGCCTGTGGCTGATCTTCTCCCTCAACTCCAACTTAATCCAGCCTGTGGCTGATCATCCACCTCAACTCCACCTTAATCCAGCCTGTGGCTGATCTTCTCCCTCAACTCCACCTTAATCCAGCCTGTGGCTGATCTTCTCCCTCAACTCCACCTTAATCCAGCCTGTGGCTGATCTTCTCCCTCAACTCCACCTTAATCCAGCCTGTGGCTGATCATCCACCTCAGCTCCACCTTAATCCAGCCTGTGGCTGATCATCCACCTCAACTCCACCTTAATCCAGCCTGTGGCTGATCTTCTCCCTCAACTCCACCTTAATCCACTCTGTGGCTGATCTTCTCCCTCAACTCCACCTTAATCCAGCCTGTGGCTGATCATCCACCTCAGCTCCACCTTAATCCAGCCTGTGGCTGATCTTCTCCCTCAACTCCACCTTAATCCAGCCTGTGGCTGATCTTCTCCCTCAACTCCACCTTAATCCAGCCTGTGGCTGATCTTCTCCCTCAACTCCACCTTAATCCAGCCTGTGGCTGATCATCCACCTCAACTCCACCTTAATCCAGCCTGTGGCTGATCATCCACCTCAACTCCACCTTAATCCAGCCTGTGGCTGATCATCCACCTCAACTCCACCTTAATCCAGCCTGTGGCTGATCTTCTCCCTCAACTCCACCTTAATCCAGTCTGTGGCTGATCATCCACCTCAACTCCACCTTAATCCAGCCTGTGGCTGATCATCCACCTCAACTCCACCTTAATCCAGCCTGTGGCTGATCTTCTCCCTCAACTCCACCTTGATCCAGCCTGTGGCTGATCATCCACCTCAACTCCACCTTAATCCAGCCTGTGGCTGATCATCCACCTCAACTCCACCTTAATCCAGCCTGTGGCTGATCATCCACCTCAACTGCACCTTAATCCAGCCTGTGGCTGATCATCCACCTCAACTCCACCTTAATCCAGCCTGTGGCTGATCTTCTCCCTCAACTCCACCTTAATCCAGCCTGTGGCTGATCTTCTCCCTCAACTCCACCTTAATCCAGCCTGTGGCTGATCATCCACCTCAACTCCACCTTAATCCAGCCTGTGGCTGATCATCCACCTCAACTCCACCTTAATCCAGCCTGTGGCTGATCATCCACCTCAACTCCACCTTAATCCAGCCTGTGGCTGATCTTCTCCCTCAACTCCACCTTAATCCAGCCTGTGGCTGATCATCCACCTCAACTCCACCTTAATCCAGCCTGTGGCTGATCATCCACCTCAACTCCACCTTAATCCAGCCTGTGGCTGATCTTCTCCCTCAACACCACCTTAATCCAGCCTGTGGCTGATCTTCTCCCTCAACTCCACCTTAATCCAGCCTGTGGCTGATCTTCTCCCTCAACTCCACCTTAATCCAGCCTGTGGCTGATCATCCACCTCAACTCCAACTTAATCCAGCCTGTGGCTGATCTTCTCCATCAACTCCACCTTAATCCAGCCTGTGGCTGATCTTCTCCATCAACTCCACATTAATCCAGCCTGTGGCTGATCTTCTCCCTCAACTCCACCTTAATCCAGCCTGTGGCTGATCATCCACCTCAACTCCACCTTAATCCAGCCTGTGGCTGATCATCCACCTCAACTCCACCTTAATCCAGCCTGTGGCTGATCATCCACCTCAACTCCACCTTAATCCAGCCTGTGGCTGATCATCCACCTCAACTCCACCTTAATCCAGCCTGTGGCTAATCTTTTCCCTCAACTCGACCAAAATGCAGCCTGTGGCTGATCTTCTCCCTCAACTCCACCTTAATCCAGCCTCTGGCTGATCATCCACCCCAATTCCACCTTAATCCAGCCTGTGGCTGATCTACGCCCTCAACTGCACCTTAATCCAGCCAGTGGCTGATCTTCTCCCTCAACTCCACCTTAATCCAGCCTGTGGCTGATCATCCACCTCAACTCCACCTTAATCCAGCTTCTGGCTGATCATCCACCTCAACTCCACCTTAATCCAGCCTGTGGCTGATCATCCACCTCAACTCCACCTTAATCCAGCCTGTGGCTAATCTTCTCCCTCAACTCCACCTTAATCCAGCCTGTGGCTGATCATCCACCTCAACTCCACCTTAATCCAGCCTGTGGCTGATCATCCACCTCAACTCCACCTTAATCCAGCCTGTGGCTGATCTTCTCCCTCAACACCACCTTAATCCAGCCTGTGGCTGATCTTCTCCCTCAACTCCACCTTAATCCAGCCTGTGGCTGATCATCTCCCTCAACTCCACCTTAATCCAGCCTGTGGCTGATCTTCTCCCTCAACTCCACCTTAATCCAGCCTGTGGCTGATCATCCACCTCAACTCCAACTTAATCCAGCCTGTGGCTGATCTTCTCCATCAACTCCACCTTAATCCAGCCTGTGGCTGATCTTCTCCATCAACTCCACATTAATCCAGCCTGTGGCTGATCTTCTCCCTCAACTCCACCTTAATCCAGCCTGTGGCTGATCATCCACCTCAACTCCACCTTAATCCAGCCTGTGGCTGATCATCCACCTCAACTCCACCTTAATCCAGCCTGTGGCTGATCATCCACCTCAACTCCACCTTAATCAAGCCTGTGGCTGATCATCCACCTCAACTCCACCTTAATCCAGCCTGTGGCTAATCTTTTCCCTCAACTCGACCAAAATGCAGCCTGTGGCTGATCTTCTCCCTCAACTCCACCTTAATCCAGCCTCTGGCTGATCATCCACCCCAATATCACCTTAATCCAGCCTGTGGCTGATCTACGCCCTCAACTGCACCTTAATCCAGCCTGTGGCTGATCTTCTCCCTCAACTCCACCTTAATCCAGCCTGTGGCTGATCATCCACCTCAACTCCACCTTAATCCACCTTCTGGCTGATCATCCACCTCAACTCCACCTTAATCCAGCCTGTGGCTGATCTTCTCCCTCAACTCCACCTTAATCCAGCCTGTGGCTGATCATCCACCTCAACTCCACCTTAATCCAGCCTGTGGCTGATCTTCTCCCTCAACTCCACCTTAATCCAGCCTGTGGCTGATCTTCTCCCTCAACTCCACCTTAATCCAGCCTGTGGCTGATCATCCACCTCAACTCCACCTTAATCCAGCCTGTGGCTGATCATCCACCTCATCTCCACCTTAATCCAGCCTGTGGCTGATCTTCTCCCTCAACTCCACCTTAATCCAGCCTGTGGCTGATCTTTTCTCTCAACTCCACCTTAATCCAGCCTGTGGCTTATCATCCACCTCAACTCCACCTTAATCCAGCCTGTGGCTGATCATCTCCCTCAACTCCAACTTAAACCAGCCTGTGGCTGATCAGCCACCTCAACTCCACCTTAATCCAGCCTGTGGCTGATCTTCTCCCTCAACTTAACCTTAATCCAGCCTGTGGCTGATCATCCACTTCAACTCCAACTTAATCCAGCCTGTGGCTGATCTTTTCCCTCAACTCGACCTTAATCCAGCCTGTGCCTGATCATCTCCCTCAACTCGAACTTAATCCAGCCTGTGGCTGATCATCCACCTGAACTCCACATTAATCCAGCCTGTGGCTGATCTTCTCCCTCAACTCCACCTTAATCCAGCCTGTGGCTGATCATCCACCTCACCTCCACCTTAATCCAGCCTGTGGCTGATCATCCACCACAACTCCACCTGAATCCAGCCTGTGGCTGATCTTCTCCCTCAGCTCCACCTTAATCCAGCCTGTGGCTGATCTTCTCCCTCAACTCCACCTTAATCCAGCCTGTGGCTGATCATCCACCTCAACTCCACCTTAATCCAGCCTGTGGCTGATCTTCTCCCTCAACTCCACCTTAATCCAGCCTGTGGCTGATCATCCACCTCAACTCCACCTTAATCCAGCCTGTGGCTGATCATCCACCTCAACTCCACCTTAATCCAGCATGTGGCTGATCATCCACCTCAACTTCACCTTAATCCAGCCTGTGGCTGATCTTCTCCCTCAACTCCACCTTAATCCAGCCTGTGGTTTATCATACACCTCAACTCCAACTTAATCCAACCTGTGGCTGATCTTCTCCCTCAACTCCACATTAATCCAGCCTGTGGCTGATCTTCTCCCTCAACTCCACCTTAATCCAGCCTGTGGCTGATCATCCAACTCAACTCCACCTTAATCCAGCCTGTGGCTGATCTTCTCCCTCAACTCCACATTAATCCAGCCTGTGGCTGATCATCCACCTCAACTCCATCTTAATCCAGCCTGTGGCTGATCATCCACCTCAACTCCACCTTAATCCAGCCTGTGATTTATCTTCTCCCTCAACTCCATCTTAATCCAGCCTGTGGCTGATCATCCACCTCAACTCCACCTTAATCCAGCCTGTGGCAGATCATCCACCTCAACTCCACCTTAATCCAGCCTGTGGATGATCTTCTCCCTCAACTCCACCTTAATCCAGCCTGTGGCTGATCATCCACCTCAACTCAACCTTAATCCAGCCTGTGGCTGATCATCCACCTCAACTCCACCTTAATCCAGCCTGTGGCTGATCTTCTCCCTGAACTCCACCTTAATCCAGCCTGTGTCTGATCATCCACCTCAACTCCACCTTAATCCAGCCTGTGGCTGATCTTCTCCCTCAACTCCACCTTAATCCAGCCTGTGGCTGATCTTCTCCCTCAACTCAATCTTAATCCAGCCTGTGGCTGATCATCCACCTCAACTCCACTTTAATCCAGCCTGTGGCTGATCTTCTCCCTCAACTCAACCTTAATCCAGCCTGTGGCTGATTATCCACCTCAACTCCAACTTAATCCAACCTATTGCTGATCATCCACCTTAATCCAGCCTGTGGCTGATCTTCTCCCTCAACTCCACCTTAATCCAGCCTGTGGCTGATCATCCGCCTGAACTCCAACTTAATCCAGCCTGTGGCTGATCTTCTCCCTCAACTCCACCTTAATCCAGCCTGTGGCTGATCATCCACCTCAACTCCACCTTAATCCAGCCTGTGGCTGATCATCCACCTCAACTCCACCTTAATCCAGCCTGTGGCTGATCTTCTCCCTCAACTCCACCTTCATCCAGCCTGTGGCTGATCAGCCACCTCAACTCCACATTAATCTATCTTGTGGCTGATCTTCTCCCTCAACTACACCTTAATCCAGCCTGTGGCTGATCATCCACCTCAACTGCATCTTAATCCAGCCTGTGGCTGATCATCCACCTCAACTCCACGTTAATCCAGCCTGTGGCTGATCAGCCACCTCAACTCCACCTTAACCAGCCTGTGGCTGATCATCCACCTCAACTCCACCTTAATCCAGCCTGTGGCTGATCATCCACCTCAACTCCACGTTAATCCAGCCTGTGGCTGATCAGCCACCTCAACTCCACCTTAATCCAGCTTATGGCTGATCATCCACCTCAACACCACCTTAATCCAGCCTGTGGCTGATAATCCACCTCAACTCCACCTTAATCCAGCCTGTGGCTGATCTTCTCCCTCAACTCCACCTTAATCCAGCCTGTGGCTGATCTTCTCCCTCAACTCCACCTTAATCCAGCCTGTGGCTGATCATCCACCTCAACTCCAACTTCATCCAGCCTGCGGCTGATCATCCACCTCAACTCCACCTTAATCCAGCCTGTTGCTGATCATCCACCTCAACTCCAACTTAATCCAGCCTGTGGCTGATCTTCTCCCTCAACTCCACCTTAATCCAGCCTGTGACTGATCTTCTCCCTCAACTCCACCTTAATCCAGCCTGTGGCTGATCATTCACCTCAACTCCACCTTAATCCAGCCTGTGGCTGATCGTCTCCCTCAACTCCACCTTAATCCAGCCTGTGGCTGATCATCCACCTCAACTCCACCTTAATCCAGCCTGTGGCTGATCATCCACCTCAACTCCACCTTAATCCAGCCTGTGTCTGATCATCCACCTCAACTCCACCTTAATCCAGCCTGTGGCTGATCTTCTTCCTCAACTCCACGTTAATCCAGCCTGTGGCCAATCTTCTCCATCAACCCCACCTTAATCCAGCCTGTGGCTGATCTTCTCCCTCAACTCCACCTTAATCCAGCCTGTGGCTGATCATCCACCTCAACTCCACCTTAATCCAGCCTGTGGCTGATCATCCACCTCAACTCCACCTTAATCCAGCCTGTGGCCGATCTTCTCCCTCAACTCCACCTTAATCCAGCCTGTGGCTGATCATCCACCACAACTCCACCTTAATCCAGCCTGTGGCTGATCATCCACATCAACTCCACCTTAATCCAGACTGTGGCTGATCTTCTTTTTCAACTCCACCTTAATCCAGCCTGTGGCTGATCATCCACATGAACTCCACCTTAATCCAGCCTGTGGCTGATCTTCTCCCTCAACTCCACCTTAATCCAACCTGTGGCTGATCATCCACCTCAACTCCACCTTAATCCAGCCTGTGGCTGATCTTCTCCCTCAACTCCACCTTAATCCAACCTGTGGCTGATCATCCACCTCAACTCCACCTTAATCCAGCCTGTGGCTGATCATCCACCTCAACTCCACCTTAATCCAGCCTGTGGCTGATCATCCACCTCAACTCCACCTTAATCCAGCCTGTGGCTGATCTTCTCCCTCAACTCCACCTTAATCCAGCCTGTGACTGATCAGCCACCTCAACTCCACATTAATCTATCTTGTGGCTGATCTTCTCCCTCAACTACACCTTAATCCAGCCTGTGGCTGATCATCCACCTCAACTGCACCTTAATCCAGCCTGTGGCTGATCATCCACATCAACTCCACCTTAACCAGCGTGTGGCTGATCATCCACCTCAACTGCACCTTAATCCAGCCTGTGGCTGATCATCCACCTCAACTCCACCTTAATCCAGCCTGTGGCTGATCATCCACCTCAACTCCACGTTAATCCAGCTTGTGGCTGATCATCCACCTCAACTCCCCCTTAATCCAGCTTGTGGCTGATCATCCACCTCAACTCCACCTTAATCCAGCCTGTGGCTGATCATTCACCTCAACTCCACCTTAATCCAGCCTGTGGATGATCTTCTCCCTCAACTCCACCTTAATCCAGCCTGTGGCTGATCTTCTCCCTCAACTCCACCTTAATCCAGCCTGTGGCTGATCTTCTCCCTCAACTCCACCTTAATCCAGTCTGTGGCTGATCATCCACCTCAACTCAACCTTAATCCAGCCTGTGGCTGATCTTCTCCCTCAACTCCACCTTAATCCAGCCTGTGGCTGATCTTCTCCCTCAACTCCACCTTAATCCAGCCTGTGGCTGATCTTCTCCCTCAACTCCACCTTAATCCAGCCTGTGGCTGATCATCCACCTCAACTCCACCTTAATCCAGCCTGTGGCTGATCATCCACCTCAACTCCACGTTAATCCAGCCTGTGGCTGATCATCCACCTCAACTCCACCTTAATCCAGCCTGTGGCTGATCATCCACATCAACTCCAATTAAACCAGCCTGTGGCTGATCATCCACCTCAACTCCACCTTAACCAGCCTGTGGCTGATCATCCACCTCAACTCCACCTTAATCCAGCCTGTGGCTGATCTTCTCCCTCAACTCCAACTTAATCCAGCCTGTTGCTTATCATCCACCTCAACTCCACCTTAATCCAGCCTGTGGCTGATCATCTCCCTCAACTCCACCTTAATCCAGCCTGTGACTGAACTTCTCCCTCATCTCCACCTTAATCCAGCCTGTGGCTGATCATCCACCTCAACTCCACCTTTATCCAGCCTGTGGCTGATCATCCACCTCAACTCCAACTTCATCCAGCCTGCGGCTGATCATCCACCTCAACTCCACCTTAATCCAGCCTGTTGCTGATCATCCACCTCAACTCCACCTGAATCCAGCCTGTGGCTGATCATCTCCCTCAACTCCACCTTAATCCAGCCTGTGGCTGATCATCTCCCTCAACTGCAACTTAATCCAGCCTGTGGCTGATCATCCACCTCAACTCCACCTTAATCCAGCCTTTGGCTGATCTTCTCCCTCAACTCCACCTTAATCCAGCCTGTGGCTGATCATCCACCTCAACTCCACCTTAATCCAGCCTGTGGCTGATCATCCACCTCAACTCCACCTTAATCCAGCCTGTGGCTGATCTTCTCCCTCAACTCCACCTTAATCCAGCCTGTGGCTGATCATCCACCTCAGCTCCACCTTAATCCAGCCTGTGGCTGATCATCCACCTCAACTCCAACTTAATCCAGCCTGTGGATGATCATCCACCTCAACTCCACCTTAATCCAGCCTGTGGCTGATCTTCTCCCTCAACTCCACCTTAATCCAGCCTGTGGCTGATCATCCACCTCAACTCCAAATTAATCCAACCTATTGCTGATCATCAACCTCAACTCCACCTTAATCCAGCCTGTGGCTGATCTTCTCCCTCAACTCCACCTTAATGCAGACTGTGGCTGATCATCCACCTCAACTCCACCTTAATCCAGCCTGTGGCTGATCTTCTCCCTCAACTCCACCTTAATCCAGCCTGTGGCTGATCATCCACCTCAACTCCACCTTAATCCAGCCTGTGGCTGATCATCCACCTCAACTCCAACTTAATCCAGCCTGTGGCTGATCATCCACCTCAACTCCACCTTAATCCAGCCTGTGGCTGATCTTCTCCCTCAACTCCACCTTAATCCAGCCTGTGGCTGATCATCCACCTCAACTCCACCTTAATCCCGCCTGTGGCTGATCTTCTCCCTCAACTCCACCTTAATCCAGGCTGTGGCTGATCTTCTCCCTCAACTCCACCTTACTCCAGCCTGTGGCTGACATTCTCCCTGAACTCCACGTTAATCCAGCCTGTGGCTGTTCATCCACCTGAACTCCACCTTAATCCAGCCTGTGGCTGATCTTCTCCCTCAACTACTACTTAATCCAGCCTGTGGCTGATCATCCACCTCAACTCCACCTTAATCCAGCCTGTGGCTGATCTTCTCCCTCAACTCCACCTAATCCAGCCTGTGGCTGATCATCCACCTCAACTCCACCTTAATCCAGCCTGTGGCTGATCATCCACCTCAACTCCACCTTAATCCAGCCTGTGGCTGATCTTCTCCCTCAACTCCACCTTCATCCAGCCTGTGCCTGATCAGCCACCTCAACTCCACCTTAATCCAGCCTGTCGCTGATCATCCACCTCAACTCCACCTTAATCCAGCCTGTGGCTGATCATCCACATCAACTCCACCTTAATCCAGCCTGTGGCTGATCATCCACCTCAACTCCACCTTAATCCAGCCTGTGGCTGATCTTCTCCCTCAACTCCACCTTAATCCAGCCTGTGGCTGATCTTCTCCCTCAACTCCACCTTAATCCAGCCTGTGGCTGATCATCCACCTCAACTCCACCTTAATCCAGCCTGTGGCTGATCATCCACCTCAACTCCACCTTAATCCAGCCTGTGGCTGATCTTCTCCCTCAACTCCACCTTAATCCAGCCTGTGGCTGATCTTCTCCCTCAACTCCACAATAATCCAGCCTGTGGCTGATCTTCTCCCTCAACTCCACCTTAATCCAGCCTGTGGCTGATCTTCTCCCTCAACTCAATCTTAATCCAGCCTGTGGCTGATCATCCACCTCAACTCCAATTAATCCAGCCTGTGGCTGATCATCCACCTCAACTCCACCTTAATCCAGCTTGTGGCTGATCATCCACCTCAACTCCACGTTAATCCAGCCTGTGGCTGATCATCCACCTCAACTCCACCTTAATCCAGCCTGTGCCTGATCATCCACCTCAACTCCACCTTAATCCAGCTTGTGGCTGATCATCCACCTCAACTCCACCTTAATCCAGCCTGTGGCTGATCATCCACCTCAACTCCAACTTAATCCAGCCTGTGGCTGATCATCCACCTCAACTCCACCTTAATCCAGCCTGTTGCTGATCATCCACCTCAACTCCACCTTAATCCAGCGTGTGGCTGATCATCTCCCTCAACTCCACCTTAATCCAGCCTGTGGCTGATCATCCACCTCAACTCCACCTTAATCCAGCCTGTGGCTGATCTTCTCCCTCAACTCCACCTTAATCCATCCTGTGGCTGATCATCCACCTCAACTCCACCTTAATCCAGCCTGTTGCTGATCATCCACCTCAACTCCACCTTAATCCAGCCTGTGGCTGATCATCCACCTCAACTCCACCTTAATCCAGCCTGTGGCTGATCATCCACCTCAACTCCACCTTAATCCAGCCTGTGGCTGATCATCCACCTCAGCTCCACCTTAATCCAGCCTGTGGCTGATCTTCTCCCTCAACTCCACCTTAATCCAGCCTGTGGCTGATCTTCTCCCTCAACTCCACCTTAATCCAGCCTGTGGCTGATCATCCACCTCAACTCCACCTTAATCCAGCCTGTGGCTGATCATCCACCTCAACTCCACCTTAATCCAGCCTGTGGCTGATCTTCTCCCTCAACTCCACCTTAATCCAGCCTGTGGCTGATCATCCACCTCAACTCCACCTTAATCCAGCCTGTGGCTGATCTTCTCCCTCAACTCCACCTTAATCCAGCCTGTGGCTGATCATCCACCTCAGCTCCACCTTAATCCAGCCTGTGGCTGATCATCCACCTCAACTCCACTTTAATCCAGCCTGTGGCTGATATTCTCCCTCAACTCCACCTTAATCCAGCCTGTGGCTGATCATCTCCATCAATTCCACCTTTATCCAGCTTGTGGCTCATCATCCACCTCAACTCAACCTTAATCCAGCCTGTGGCTGATCATCCACCTCAACTCCACCTTAATCCAGCCTGTGGCTGATCTTCTCCCTCAACTCCACCTTAATCCAGCCTGTGGCTGATCATCCACCTCAACTCCACCTTAATCCAGCCTGTGGCTGATCATCCACCTCAACTCCACCTTAATCCAGCCTGTGGCTGATCTTCTCCCTCAACTCCAACTTAATCCAGCCTGTGGCTGATCATCCACCTCAACTCCACCTTAATCCAGCCTGTGGCTGATCATCCACCTCAACTCCACCTTAATCCAGCCTGTGGCTGATCTTCTCCCTCAACTCCACCTAATCCAGCCTGTGGCTGATCATCCACCTCAACTCCACCTTAATCCAGCCTGTGGCTGATCATCCACCTCAACTCCACCTTAATCCAGCCTGTGGCTGATCTTCTCCCTCAACTCCACCTTCATCCAGCCTGTGGCTGATCAGCCACCTCAACTCCACCTTAATCCAGCCTGTGGCTGATCATCCACCTCAACTCCACCTTAATCCAGCCGGTGGCTGATCATCCACCTCAACTCCACCTTAATCCAGCCTGTGGCTGATCATCCACCTCAACTCCACCTTAATCCAGCCTGTGGCTGATCTTCTCCCTCAACTCCACCTTTATCCAGCCTGTGGCTGATCATCCACCTCAACTCCACCTTAATCCAGCCTGTGGCTGATCATCCACCTCAACTCCACCTTAATCCAGCCTGTGGCTGATCTTCTCCCTCAACTCCACCTTAATCCAGCCTGTGGCTGATCATCCACCTCAACTCCACCTTAATCCAGCCTGTGGCTGATCTTCTCCCTCAACTCCACCTTAATCCAGCCTGTGGCTGATCATCCACCTCAACTCCACCTTAATCCAGCCTGTGGCTGATCTTCTCCCTCAACTCCACCTTAATCCAGCCTGTGGCTGATCATCCACCTCAACTCCACCTTAATCCAGCCTGTGGCTGATCATCCAGCTCAACTCCAACTTCATCCAGCCTGTGGCTGATCATCCACCTCAACTCCACCTTAATCCAGCCTGTGGCTGATCATCCAGCTCAACTCCAACTTCATCCAGCCTGTGGCTGATCATCCACCTCAACTCCACATTAATCCAGCCAGTTGCTGATCATCCACCTCAAATCCACCTTAATCCAGCCTGTGGCTGATCATCTCCCTCAACTCCACCTTAATCCAGCTTGTGGCTGATCATCTCCCTCAACTCCACCTTAATCCAGACTGTGGCTGATCTTCTCCCTCAACTCCACCTTAATCCAGCCTGTGGCTGATCTTCTCCCTCAACTCCACCTTAATCCAGCCTGTGGCTGATCTTCTCCCTCAACTCCACCTTAATCCAGTCTGTGGCTGATCATCCACCTCAACTCCACCTTAATCCAGCTTCTGGCCGATCATCCACCTCAACTCCACCTTAATCCAGCCTGTGGCTGATCATCCACCTCAACTCCACCTTAATCCAGCCTGTGTCTGATCATCCACATCAACTCCACCTTAATCCAGCCTGTGGCTGATCATCCACCTCAACTCCACATTAATCCAGCCTGTGGCTGATCTTCTCCCTCAACTCCACCTTAATCCTGCCTGTGGCTGATCTTCTCCCTCAACTCCACCTTAATCTAGCCTGTGGCTGATCTTCTCCCTCAACTCCACCTTAATCCAGCCTGTGGCTGATCTTCTCCCTCAACTCCACCTTAATCCAGCCTGTGGCTGATCATCCACCTCAACTCCACCTTAATCCATCCTGTGGCTGATCATCCACCTCAACTCCACCTTAATCCAGCCTGTGGCTGATCATCCACCTCAACTCCACCTTAATCCATCCTGTGGCTGATCATCCACCTCAACTCCAACTTAATCCAGCCTGTGGCTGATCTTCTCCCTCAACTCCAGCTTAATCCAGCCTCTGGCTGATCTTCTCCCTCAACTCCTCCTTAATCCAGCCTGTGGCTGATCATCCACTTCAACTCCACCTTAATCCAGCCTGTGGCTGATCATCCACCTCAACTCCACCTTAATCCAGCCTGTTGCTGATCATCCACCTCAACTCCACCTTAATCCAGCCTGTGGCTGATCATCCACCTCAACTCCACCTTAATGCAGCCTGTTGCTGATCATCCACCTCAACTCCACCTTAATCCAGCCTGTGTCTGATCATCCACCTCAATTCCATTTTCATCCAGCCTGTGGCTGATCATCCACCTCAACTCCACCTTAATCCAGCCTGTGGCTGATCTTCTCCCTCAACTCCACATTAATCCAGCCTGTGGCTGATCATCCACCTCAACTCCACCTCAATCCAGCCTGTGGCTGATCTTCTCCCTCAACTCCACCTTAATCCAGCCTGTGGCTGATCATCCACCTCAACTCCACCTTAATCCAGCCTGTGGCTGATCTTCTCCCTCAACTCCACCTTAATCCAGCCTGTGACTGATCTTCTCCCTCAACTCCACCTTAATCCAGCCTGTGGCTGATCATCCACCTCAACTGCACCTTAATCGAGCCTGTGGCTCATCGTCTCCCTCAATTGTACCTTAATCCAGCCTGTGGCTGATCTTCTCCCTCAACTCCACCTTAATCCAGCCTGTGGCTGATCTTCTCCCTCAACTCCACCTTAATCCAGCCTGTGGCTGATCATGCCCATCAACTCTGCCTTATTCCAGCCTGCGGCTGATCTGCTCCCTGAACTCCACCATAATCCAGCCTGTGGCTGATCTTCTCCCTGAACTCCACTTTAATCCAGCCTGTGGCTGATCATCCACCTCAACTCCACCTTAATCCAGCCTGTGGCTGATCTTCTCCCTCAACTCCACCTTAATCCAGACTGTGGCTCATCATTCACCTCAACTCCACCTTAATCCAGCCTGTGGCTGATCTTCTCCCTCAACTCCACCTTAATCCAGCCTGTGGCTGATCTTCTCCCTCAACTCCAACTTAGTCCAGCCGGTGGCTGATCATCGCCATCAACTCCACCTTAATCCAGCCTGTGGCTGATCATCCACCTCAACTCCACCTTAATCCAGCCTGTGGCTGATTTTCTCCCTCAACTCCACCTTAATCCAGCCTGTGGCTGATCATCCACCTCAACTCCACCTTAATCCAGCCTGTGGCTGATCATCCACCTCAACTCCACCTTAATCCAGCCTGTGGCTGATCTTCTCCCTCAACTTCACCTTAATCCAGCCTGTGGCTGATCATCCACCTCAACTCCACCTTAATCCAGCCTGTGGCTGATCATCCACCTCAGCTCCACCTTAATCCAGCCTGTGGCTGATCATCCACCTCAACTCCACCTTAATCCAGCCTGTGGCTGATCTTCTCCCTCAACTCCACCTTAATCCAGCCTGTGGCTGATCATCCACCTCAGCTCCACCTTAATCCAGCCTGTGGCTGATCTTCTCCCTCAACTCCACCTTAATCCAGCCTGTGGCTGATCATCCACCTCAACTCCACCTTAATCCAGCCTGTGGCTGATCTTCTCCCTCAACTCCACCTTAATCCAGCCTGTGGCTGATCTTCTCCCTCAACTCCACCTTAATCCAGCCTGTGGCTGATCATCCACCTCAACTCCACTTTAATCCAGCCTGTGGCTGATCTTCTCCCTCAACTCCACCTTAATCCAGCCTGTGTCTGATCATCCACCTCAACTCCAACTTAATCCAACCTATTGCTGATCATCAACCTTAACTCCACCTTAATCCAGCCTGTGGCTGATCTTCTCCCTCAACTCCACCTTAATCCAGCCTGTGGCTGATCATCCACCTCAACTCCACCTTAATCCCGCCTGTGGCTGATCTTCTCCCTCAACTCCACCTTAATCCAGGCTGTGGCTGATCTTCTCCCTCAACTCCACCTTACTCCAGCCTGTGGCTGACATTCTCCCTGAACTCCACGTTAATCCAGCCTGTGGCTGTTCATCCACCTCAACTCCACCTTAATCCAGCCTGTGGCTGATCTTCTCCCTCAACTCCAACTTAATCCAGCCTGTGGCTGATCATCCACCTCAACTCCACCTTAATCCAGCCTGTGGCTGATCATCCACCTCAACTCCACCTTAATCCAGCCTGTGGCTGATCTTCTCCCTCAACTCCACCTAATCCAGCCTGTGGCTGATCATCCACCTCAACTCCACCTTAATCCAGCCTGTGGCTGATCATCCACCTCAACTCCACCTTAATCCAGCCTGTGGCTGATCTTCTCCCTCAACTCCACCTTCATCCAGCCTGTGGCTGATCAGCCACCTCAACTCCACCTTAATCCAGCCTGTGGCTGATCATCCACCTCAACTCCACCTTAATCCAGCCTGTGGCTGATCATCCACCTCAACTCCACCTTAATCCAGCCTCTGGCTGATCATCCACCTCAACTCCACCTTAATCCAGCCTGTGGCTGATCTTCTCCCTCAACTCCACCTTAATCCAGCCTGTGGCTGATCATCCACCTCAACTCCACCTTAATCCAGCCTGTGGCTGATCATCCACCTCAACTCCACCTTAATCCAGCCTGTGGCTGATCTTCTCCCTCAACTCCACCTTAATCCAGCCTGTGGCTGATCATCCACCTCAACTCCACCTTAATCCAGCCTGTGGCTGATCTTCTCCCTCAACTCCACCTTAATCCAGCCTGTGGCTGATCATCCACCTCAACTCCACCTTAATCCAGCCTGTGGCTGATCTTCTCCCTCAACTCCACCTTAATCCAGCCTGTGGCTGATCATCGACCTCAACTCCACCTTAATCCAGCCTGTGGCTGATCTTCTCCCTCAACTCCAACTTAATCCAGCCTGTGGCTGATCATCCACCTCAACTCCACCTTAATCCAGCCTCTGGCTGATCTTCTCCCTCAACTCCTCCTTAATCCAGCCTGTGGCTGATCATCCACTTCAACTCCACCTTAATCCAGCCTGTGGCTGATCATCCACCTCAACTCCACCTTAATCCAGCCTGTTGCTGATCATCCACCTCAACTCCACCTTAATCCAGCCTGTGGCTGATCATCCACCTCAACTCCACCTTAATGCAGCCTGTTGCTGATCATCCACCTCAACTCCACCTTAATCCAGCCTGTGTCTGATCATCCACCTCAATTCCATTTTCATCCAGCCTGTGGCTGATCATCCACCTCAACTCCACCTTAATCCAGCCTGTGGCTGATCTTCTCCCTCAACTCCACATTAATCCAGCCTGTGGCTGATCATCCACCTCAACTCCACCTCAATCCAGCCTGTGGCTGATCTTCTCCCTCAACTCCACCTTAATCCAGCCTGTGGCTGATCATCCACCTCAACTCCACCTTAATCCAGCCTGTGGCTGATCTTCTCCCTCAACTCCACCTTAATCCAGCCTGTGACTGATCATCCACCTCAACTCCACCTTAATCCAGCCTGTGGCTGATCATCCACCTCAACTCCACCTTAATCCAGCCTGTGACTGATCATCCACCTCAACTGCACCTTAATCGAGCCTGTGGCTCATCTTCTCCCTCAATTGTACCTTAATCCAGCCTGTGGCTGATCTTCTCCCTCAACTCCACCTTAATCCAGCCTGTGGCTGATCTTCTCCCTCAACTCCACCTTAATCCAGCCTGTGGCTGATCATGCCCATCAACTCTGCCTTATTCCAGCCTGCGGCTGATCTGCTCCCTGAACTCCACCATAATCCAGCCTGTGGCTGATCTTCTCCCTGAACTCCACTTTAATCCAGCCTGTGGCTGATCATCCACCTCAACTCCACCTTAATCCAGCCTGTGGCTGATCTTCTCCCTCAACTCCACCTTAATCCAGACTGTGGCTCATCATTCACCTCAACTCCACCTTAATCCAGCCTGTGGCTGATCTTCTCCCTCAACTCCACCTTAATCCAGCCTGTGGCTGATCTTCTCCCTCAACTCCAACTTAGTCCAGCCGGTGGCTGATCATCGCCATCAACTCCACCTTAATCCAGCCTGTGGCTGATCATCCACCTCAACTCCACCTTAATCCAGCCTGTGGCTGATTTTCTCCCTCAACTCCACCTTAATCCAGCCTGTGGCTGATCATCCACCTCAACTCCACCTTAATCCAGCCTGTGGCTGATCATCCACCTCAACTCCACCTTAATCCA
Source organism: Isurus oxyrinchus (assembly GCA_026770705.1). NCBI lineage: Eukaryota > Metazoa > Chordata > Chondrichthyes > Lamniformes > Lamnidae > Isurus > Isurus oxyrinchus. Next base: position 648,178 of record JANJGN010000284.1, on the reverse strand, counting down.
GCCTGTGGCTGATCTTCTCCCTCAACTTCACCTTAATCCAGCCTGTGGCTGATCATCCACCTCAACTCCACCTTAATCCAGCCTGTGGCTGATCTTCTCCCTGAACTCCACCTTAATCTAGCCTGTGGCTGATCTTCTCCCTCAACTCCACCTTAATCCAGCCTGTGGCTGATCTTCTCCCTCAACTCCACCTTAATCCAGCCTGTGGCTGATCATCCACCTCAACTCCACCTTAATCCATCCTGTGGCTGATCATCCACCTCAACTCCACCTTAATCCAGCCTGTGGCTGATCATCCACCTCAACTCCAACTTAATCCAGCCTGTGGCTGATCTTCTCCCTCAACTCCAGCTTAATCCAGCCTCTGGCTGATCTTCTCCCTCAACTCCTCCTTAATCCAGCCTGTGGCTGATCATCCACCTCAACTCCACCTTAATCCAGCCTGTGGCTGATCATCCACCTCAACTCCACCTTAATCCAGCCTGTTGCTGATCATCCACCTCAACTCCACCTTAATCCAGCCTGTGGCTGATCATCCACCTCAACTCCGCCTTAATGCAGCCTGTTGCTGATCATCCACCTCAACTCCACCTTAATCCAGCCTGTGGCTGATCTTCTCCCTCAACTCCACATTAATCCAGCCTGTGGCTGATCATCCCCCTCAACTCCACCTCAATCCAGCCTGTGGCTGATCTTCTCCCTCAACTCCACCTTAATCCAGCCTGTGGCTGATCATCCACCTCAACTCCACCTTAATCCAGCCTGTGGCTGATCTTCTCCCTCAACTCCACCTTAATCCAGCCTGTGACTGATCTTCTCCCTCAACTCCACCTTAATCCAGCCTGTGGCTGATCATCCACCTCAACTGCACCTTAATCCAGCCTGTGGCTCATCTTCTCCCTCAATTGTACCTTAATCCAGCCTGTGGCTGATCTTCTCCCTCAACTCCACCTTAATCCAGCCTGTGGCTGATCTTCTCCCTCAACTCCACCTTAATCCAGCCTGTGGCTGATCATGCCCATCAACTCTGCCTTATTCCAGCCTGCGGCTGATCTGCTCCCTGAACTCCACCATAATCCAGCCTGTGGCTGATCTTCTCCCTCAACTCCACTTTAATCCAGCCTGTGGCTGATCATCCACCTCAACTCCACCTTAATCCAGCCTGTGGCTGATCATCCACCTCAACTCCGCCTTAATCCAGCCTGAGGCTGATCATCCACCTCAATTCCACCTTAATCCAGCCTGTGGCTGATCTTCTCCCTCAACTCCACCTTAATCCAGCCTGTGGCTGATCTTCTCCCTCAACTCCACCTTAATCCAGCCTGTGGCTGATCATCCACCTCAACTCCACCTTAATCCAGCCTGTGGCTGATCTTCTCCCTGAACTCCACCTTAATCCAGCCTGTGTCTGATCATCCACCTCAACTCCACCTTAATCCAGCCTGTGGCTGATCTTCTCCCTCAACTCCACCTTAATCCAGGCTGTGGCTGATCTTCTCCCTCAACTCTACCTTAATCCAGCCTGAGGCTGATCATCCACCTCAACTCCACCTTAATCCAGCCTGTGGCTGATCTTCTCCCTCAACTCCACCTTAATCCAGACTGTGGCTCATCATTCACCTCAACTCCACCTTAATCCAGCCTGTGGCTGATCTTCTCCCTCAACTCCACCTTAATCCAGCCTGTGGCTGATCTTCTCCCTCAACTCCAACTTAGTCCAGCCGGTGGCTGATCATCGCCATCAACTCCACCTTAATCCAGCCTGTGGCTGATCATCCACCTCAACTCCACCTTAATCCAGCCTGTGGCTGATCATCCACCTCAACTCCACCTTAATCCAGCCTGTGGCTGATCATCCACCTCAACTCCACCTTAATCCAGCCTGTGGCTGATCATCCACCTCAACTCCACCTTAATCCAGCCTGTGGCTGATCATCCACCTCAGCTCCACCTTAATCCAGCCTGTGGCTGATCTTCTCCCTCAACTCCACCTTAATCCAGCCTGTGGCTGATCATCCACCTCAACTCCACCTTAATCCAGCCTGTGGCTGATCTTCTCCCTCAACTCCACCTTAATCCAGCCTGTGGCTGATCATCCACCTCAGCTCCACCTTAATCCAGCCTGTGGCTGATCTTCTCCCTCAACTCCACCTTAATCCAGCCTGTGGCTGATCATCCACCTCAACTCCACCTTAATCCAGCCTGTGGCTGATCTTCTCCCTCAACTCCACCTTAATCCAGCCTGTGGCTGATCATCCACCTCAACTCCACCTTAATCCAGCCTGTGGCTGATCTTCTCCCTCAACTCCACCTTAATCCAGCCTGTGGCTGATCTTCTCCCTCAACTCCACCTTAATCCAGCCTGTGGCTGATCATCCACCTCAACTCCACTTTAATCCAGCCTGTGGCTGATCTTCTCCCTCAACTCCACCTTAATCCAGCCTGTGGCTGATCATCCACCTCAACTCCAACTTAATCCAACCTATTGCTGATCATCAACCTTAACTCCACCTTAATCCAGCCTGTGGCTGATCTTCTCCCTCAACTCCACCTTAATCCAGCCTGTGGCTGATCATCCACCTCAACTCCACCTTAATCCCGCCTGTGGCTGATCTTCTCCCTCAACTCCACCTTAATCCAGGCTGTGGCTGATCTTCTCCCTCAACTCCACCTTACTCCAGCCTGTGGCTGACATTCTCCCTGAACTCCACGTTAATCCAGCCTGTGGCTGTTCATCCACCTCAACTCCACCTTAATCCAGCCTGTGGCTGATCTTCTCCCTCAACTCCAACTTAATCCAGCCTGTGGCTGATCATCCACCTCAACTCAACCTTAATCCAGCCTGTGGCTGATCATCCACCTCAACTCCACCTTAATCCAGCCTGTGGCTGATCTTCTCCCTCAACTCCACCTAATCCAGCTTGTGGCTGATCATCCACCTCAACTCCACCTTAATCCAGCCTGTGGCTGATCATCCACCTCAACTCCACCTTAATCCAGCCTGTGGCTGATCTTCTCCCTCAACTCCAACTTAATCCAGCCTGTGGCTGATCAGCCACCTCAACTCCACCTTAATCCAGCCTGTGGCTGATCATCCACCTCAACTCCACCTTAATCCAGCCTGTGGCTGATCATCCACCTCAACTCCACCTTAATCCAGCCTGTGGCTGATCATCCACCTCAACTCCACCTTAATCCAGCCTGTGGCTGATCATCCACCTCAACTCCACCTTAATCCAGCCAGTTGCTGATCATCCACCTCAAATCCACCTTAATCCAGCCTGTGGCTGATCATCTCCCTCAACTCCACCTTAATCCAGCCTGTGGCTGATCATCCACCTCAACTCCACCTTAATCCAGCTTGTGGCTGATCATCTCCCGCAACTCCACCTTAATCCAGCCTGTGGCTGATCTTCTCCCTCAACTCCACCTTAATCCAGCTTCTGGCCGATCATCCACCTCAACTCCACCTTAATCCAGCCTGTGGCTGATCTTCTCCCTCAACTCCACCTTAATCCAGCCTGTGGCTGATCATCCACCTCAACTCCACCTTAATCCAGCCTGTGGCTGATCTTCTCCCTCAACTCCACCTTAATGCAGCCTGTGGCTGATCTTCTCCCTCAACTCCACCTTAATCCAGCCTGTGGCTGATCATCAACCTCAACTCCACCTTAATCCATCCTGTGGCTGATCATCCACCTCAACTCCACCTTCATCCAGCCTGTGGCTGATCATCCACCTCAACTCCACCTTTATCCATCCTGTGGCTGATCATCCACCTCAACTCCACCTTAATCCAGCCTGTGGCTGATCTTCTCCCTCAACTCCACCTTAATCCAGCCTCTGGCTGATCTTCTCCCTCAACTCCACCTTAATCCAGCCTCTGGCTGATCTTCTCCCTCAACTCCACCTTAATCCAGCCTGTGGCTGATCATCCACCTCAACTCCACCTTAATCCAGCCTGTGGCTGATCATCCATCTCAACTCCACCTTAATCCAGCCTGTGGCTGATCATCTCCCTCAACTCCACCTTAATCCAGCCTGTGGCTGATCTTCTCCCTCAACTCCACCTTAATCCAGCCTGTGGCTGATCATCCACCTCAACTCCACCTTAATCCAGCCTGTGACTGATCATCCACCTCAACTCCACCTTAATCCAGCCTGTGGCTGATCATCCACCTCAACTCCACCTTAATCCAGCCTGTGGCTGATCTTCTCCCTCAACTCCACCTTAATCCAGCCTGTGGCTGATCATCCACCTCAACTCCACCTTAATCCAGCCTGTGGCTGATCTTCCACCTCAACTCCACCTTAATCCAGCCTGTGGCTGATCATCCACCTCAACTCCACCTTAATCCAGCCTGTGGCTGATCTTCTCCCTCAACTCCACCTTACTGCAGCCTGTGGCTGATCATCCACCTCAACTCCACCTTAATCCAGCCTGTGGCTGATCATCCACCTCAACTCCACCTTAATCCAGCCTGTGGCTGATCATCCACCTCAACTCCACCTTAATCCAGCCTGTGGCTGATCTTCTCCCTCAACTCCACCTTAATCCAGCCTGTGGCTGATCTTCTCCCTCAACTCCACGTTAATCCAGCCTGTGGCTGATCATCTCCCTCAACTCCATCTTAATCCAGCCTGTGGCTGATCATCCACCTCAACTCCACCTTAATCCAGCCTGTGTCTGATCATCCACCTCAACTACACCTTAATCCAGCCTGTGGCTGATCTTCTCCCTCAACTCCACCTTAATCCAGCCTGTGCCTGATCATCCACCTCAACTCCACCTTAATCCAGCCTGTGGCTGATCTTCTCCCTCAACTCCACCTTAATCCAGCCTGTGGCTGATCTTCTCCCTCAACTCCACCTTAATCCAGCCTGTGGTTGATCATCCACCTCAACCCCACCTTAATCCAGCCTGTGGCTGATCTTCTCCCACAACTCCACCTTAATCCAGCCTGTGGCTGATCTTCTCCCTCAACTCCACCTTAATCCAGCCTGTGGCTGATCTTCTCCCTCAACTCCACCTTAATCCAGCCTGTGGCTGATCATCTCCCTCAACTCCACCTTAATCCAGCCTGTGGCTGATCATCCACCTCAACTCCACCTTAATCCAGCCTGTGGCTGATCATCCAGCTCAACTCCACCTTAATCCAGCCTGTGGCTGATCATCCACCTCAACTCCACCTTAATCCAGCCTGTGGCTGATCTTCTCCCTCAACTCCACCTTAATCCAGACTGTGGCTCATCATTCACCTCAACTCCACCTTAATCCAGCCTGTGGCTGATCTTCTCCCTCAACTCCACCTTAATCCAGCCTGTGGCTGATCTTCTCCCTCAACTCCAACTTAGTCCAGCCGGTGGCTGATCATCGCCATCAACTCCACCTTAATCCAGCCTGTGGCTGATCATCCACCTCAACTCCACCTTAATCCAGCCTGTGGCTGATTTTCTCCCTCAACTCCACCTTAATCCAGCCTGTGGCTGATCATCCACCTCAACTCCACCTTAATCCAGCCTGTGGCTGATCATCCACCTCAACTCCACCTTAATCCAGCCTGTGGCTGATCTTCTCCCTCAACTTCACCTTAATCCAGCCTGTGGCTGATCATCCACCTCAACTCCACCTTAATCCAGCCTGTGGCTGATCATCCACCTCAGCTCCTCCTTAATCCAGCCTGTGGCTGATCATCCACCTCAACTCCACCTTAATCCAGCCTGTGGCTGATCTTCTCCCTCAACTCCACCTTAATCCAGCCTGTGGCTGATCATCCACCTCAGCTCCACCTTAATCCAGCCTGTGGCTGATCTTCTCCCTCAACTCCACCTTAATCCAGCCTGTGGCTGATCATCCACCTCAACTCCACCTTAATCCAGCCTGTGGCTGATCTTCTCCCTCAACTCCACCTTAATCCAGCCTGTGGCTGATCTTCTCCCTCAACTCCACCTTAATCCAGCCTGTGGCTGATCATCCACCTCAACTCCACTTTAATCCAGCCTGTGGCTGATCTTCTCCCTCAACTCCACCTTAATCCAGCCTGTGGCTGATCATCCACCTCAACTCCAACTTAATCCAACCTATTGCTGATCATCAACCTTAACTCCACCTTAATCCAGCCTGTGGCTGATCTTCTCCCTCAACTCCACCTTAATCCAGCCTGTGGCTGATCATCCACCTCAACTCCACCTTAATCCCGCCTGTGGCTGATCTTCTCCCTCAACTCCACCTTAATCCAGGCTGTGGCTGATCTTCTCCCTCAACTCCACCTTACTCCAGCCTGTGGCTGACATTCTCCCTGAACTCCACGTTAATCCAGCCTGTGGCTGTTCATCCACCTCAACTCCACCTTAATCCAGCCTGTGGCTGATCTTCTCCCTCAACTCCAACTTAATCCAGCCTGTGGCTGATCATCCACCTCAACTCCACCTTAATCCAGCCTGTGGCTGATCATCCACCTCAACTCCACCTTAATCCAGCCTGTGGCTGATCTTCTCCCTCAACTCCACCTAATCCAGCCTGTGGCTGATCATCCACCTCAACTCCACCTTAATCCAGCCTGTGGCTGATCATCCACCTCAACTCCACCTTAATCCAGCCTGTGGCTGATCTTCTCCCTCAACTCCACCTTCATCCAGCCTGTGGCTGATCAGCCACCTCAACTCCACCTTAATCCAGCCTGTGGCTGATCATCCACCTCAACTCCACCTTAATCCAGCCTGTGGCTGATCATCCACCTCAACTCCACCTTAATCCAGCCTGTGGCTGATCATCCACCTCAACTCCACCTTAATCCAGCCTGTGGCTGATCTTCTCCCTCAACTCCACCTTAATCCAGCCTGTGGCTGATCATCCACCTCAACTCCACCTTAATCCAGCCTGTGGCTGATCATCCACCTCAACTCCACCTTAATCCAGCCTGTGGCTGATCTTCTCCCTCAACTCCACCTTAATCCAGCCTGTGGCTGATCATCCACCTCAACTCCACCTTAATCCAGCCTGTGGCTGATCTTCTCCCTCAACTCCACCTTAATCCAGCCTGTGGCTGATCATCCACCTCAACTCCACCTTAATCCAGCCTGTGGCTGATCTTCTCCCTCAACTCCACCTTAATCCAGCCTGTGGCTGATCATCGACCTCAACTCCACCTTAATCCAGCCTGTGGCTGATCTTCTCCCTCAACTCCACCTTAATCCAGCCTGTGGCTGATCATCCACCTCAACTCCACCTTAATCCAGCCTGTGGCTGATCATCTCCCTCAACTCCACCTTAATCCAGCCTGTGGCTGATCTTCTCCCTCAACTCCACCTTAATCCAGCTTCTGGCCGATCATCCACCTCAACTCCACCTTAATCCAGCCTGTGGCTGATCATCCACCTCAACTCCACCTTAATCCAGCCTGTGTCTGATCATCCACATCAACTCCACCTTAATCCAGCCTGTGGCTGATCATCCACCTCAACTCCACATTAATCCAGCCTGTGGCTGATCTTCTCCCTCAACTCCACCTTAATCCTGCCTGTGGCTGATCTTCTCCCTCAACTCCACCTTAATCCAGCCAGTGGCTGATCTTCTCCCTGAACTCCACCTTAATCCAGCCTGTGGCTGATCTTCTCCCTGAACTCCACCTTAATCTAGCCTGTGGCTGATCTTCTCCCTCAACTCCACCTTAATCCAGCCTGTGGCTGATCTTCTCCCTCAACTCCACCTTAAACCAGCCTGTGGCTGATCATCCACCTCAACCCCACCTTAATCCATCCTGTGGCTGATCATCCACCTCAACTCCACCTTAATCCAGCCTGTGGCTGATCATCCACCTCAACTCCACCTTAATACAGCCTGTGGCTGATCTTCTCCCTCAACCCCACCTTAATCCAGCCTGTGGCTGATCTTCTCCCTCAACTCCACCTTAATCCAGCCTGTGGTTGATCATCCACCTCAACCCCACCTTAATCCAGCCTGTGGCTGATCTTCTCCCTCAACTCCACCTTAATCCAGCCTGTGGCTGATCTTCTCCCTCAACTCCACCTTAATCCAGCCTGTGGCTGATCTTCTCCCTCAACTCCACCTTAATCCAGCCTGTGGCTGATCATCTCCCTCAACTCCACCTTAATCCAGCCTGTGGCTGATCATCCACCTCAACTCCACCTAAATCCAGCCTGTGGCTGATCATCCAGCTCAACTCCACCTTAATCCAGCCTGTGGCTGATCATCCACCTCAACTCCACCTTAATCCAGCCTGTGGCTGATCTTCTCCCTCAACTCCACCTTAATCCAGACTGTGGCTCATCATTCACCTCAACTCCACCTTAATCCAGCCTGTGGTTGATCTTCTCCCTCAACTCCACCTTAATCCAGCCTGTGGCTGATCTTCTCCCTCAACTCCAACTTAGTCCAGCCGGTGGCTGATCATCGCCATCAACTCCACCTTAATCCAGCCTGTGGCTGATCATCCACCTCAACTCCACCTTAATCCAGCCTGTGGCTGATTTTCTCCCTCAACTCCACCTTAATCCAGCCTGTGGCTGATCATCCACCTCAACTCCACCTTAATCCAGCCTGTGGCTGATCATCCACCTCAACTCCACCTTAATCCAGCCTGTGGCTGATCTTCTCCCTCAACTTCACCTTAATCCAGCCTGTGGCTGATCATCCACCTCAACTCCACCTTAATCCAGCCTGTGGCTGATCATCCACCTCAGCTCCACCTTAATCCAGCCTGTGGCTGATCATCCACCTCAACTCCACCTTAATCCAGCCTGTGGCTGATCTTCTCCCTCAACTCCACCTTAATCCAGCCTGTGGCTGATCATCCACCTCAGCTCCACCTTAATCCAGCCTGTGGCTGATCTTCTCCCTCAACTCCACCTTAATCCAGCCTGTGGCTGATCATCCACCTCAACTCCACCTTAATCCAGCCTGTGGCTGATCTTCTCCCTCAACTCCACCTTAATCCAGCCTGTGGCTGATCTTCTCCCTCAACTCCACCTTAATCCAGCCTGTGGCTGATCATCCACCTCAACTCCACTTTAATCCAGCCTGTGGCTGATCTTCTCCCTCAACTCCACCTTAATCCAGCCTGTGGCTGATCATCCACCTCAACTCCAACTTAATCCAACCTATTGCTGATCATCAACCTTAACTCCACCTTAATCCAGCCTGTGGCTGATCTTCTCCCTCAACTCCACCTTAATCCAGCCTGTGGCTGATCATCCACCTCAACTCCACCTTAATCCCGCCTGTGGCTGATCTTCTCCCTCAACTCCACCTTAATCCAGGCTGTGGCTGATCTTCTCCCTCAACTCCACCTTACTCCAGCCTGTGGCTGACATTCTCCCTGAACTCCACGTTAATCCAGCCTGTGGCTGTTCATCCACCTCAACTCCACCTTAATCCAGCCTGTGGCTGATCTTCTCCCTCAACTCCAACTTAATCCAGCCTGTGGCTGATCATCCACCTCAACTCCACCTTAATCCAGCCTGTGGCTGATCATCCACCTCAACTCCACCTTAATCCAGCCTGTGGCTGATCTTCTCCCTCAACTCCACCTAATCCAGCCTGTGGCTGATCATCCACCTCAACTCCACCTTAATCCAGCCTGTGGCTGATCATCCACCTCAACTCCACCTTAATCCAGCCTGTGGCTGATCTTCTCCCTCAACTCCACCTTCATCCAGCCTGTGGCTGATCAGCCACCTCAACTCCACCTTAATCCAGCCTGTGGCTGATCATCCACCTCAACTCCACCTTAATCCAGCCTGTGGCTGATCATCCACCTCAACTCCACCTTAATCCAGCCTGTGGCTGATCATCCACCTCAACTCCACCTTAATCCAGCCTGTGGCTGATCTTCTCCCTCAACTCCACCTTAATCCAGCCTGTGGCTGATCATCCACCTCAACTCCACCTTAATCCAGCCTGTGGCTGATCATCCACCTCAACTCCACCTTAATCCAGCCTGTGGCTGATCTTCTCCCTCAACTCCACCTTAATCCAGCCTGAGGCTGATCATCCACCTCAACTCCACCTTAATCCAGCCTGTGGCTGATCATCCACCTCAACTCCACCTTAATCCAGCCTGTGGCTGATCTTCTCCCTCAACTCCAAATTAATCCAGCCTGTGGCTGATCATCGACCTCAACTCCACCTTAATCCAGCCTGTGGCTGATCTTCTCCCTCAACTCCACCTTAATCCAGCCTGTGGCTGATCATCCACCTCAACTCCACCTTAATCCAGCCTGTGGCTGATCATCTCCCTCAACTCCACCTTAATCCAGCCTGTGGCTGATCTTCTCCCTCAACTCCACCTTAATCCAGCTTCTGGCCGATCATCCACCTCAACTCCACCTTAATCCAGCCTGTGGCTGATCATCCACCTCAACTCCACCTTAATCCAGCCTGTGTCTGATCATCCACATCAACTCCACCTTAATCCAGCCTGTGGCTGATCATCCACCTCAACTCCACATTAATCCAGCCTGTGGCTGATCTTCTCCCTCAACTCCACCTTAATCCTGCCTGTGGCTGATCTTCTCCCTCAACTCCACCTTAATCCAGCCTGTGGCTGATCTTCTCCCTGAACTCCACCTTAATCCAGCCTGTGGCTGATCTTCTCCCTGAACTCCACCTTAATCTAGCCTGTGGCTGATCTTCTCCCTCAACTCCACCTTAATCCAGCCTGTGGCTGATCTTCTCCCTCAACTCCACCTTAATCCAGCCTGTGGCTGATCATCCACCTCAACTCCACCTTAATCCATCCTGTGGCTGATCATCCACCTCAACTCCACCTTAATCCAGCCTGTGGCTGATCATCCACCTCAACTCCAACTTAATCCAGCCTGTGGCTGATCTTCTCCCTCAACTCCAGCTTAATCCAGCCTCTGGCTGATCTTCTCCCTCAACTCCTCCTTAATCCAGCCTGTGGCTGATCATCCACCTCAACTCCACCTTAATCCAGCCTGTGGCTGATCATCCACCTCAACTCCACCTTAATCCAGCCTGTTGCTGATCATCCACCTCAACTCCACCTTAATCCAGCCTGTGGCTGATCATCCACCTCAACTCCGCCTTAATGCAGCCTGTTGCTGATCATCCACCTCAACTCCACCTTAATCCAGCCTGTGGCTGATCTTCTCCCTCAACTCCACATTAATCCAGCCTGTGGCTGATCATCCCCCTCAACTCCACCTCAATCCAGCCTGTGGCTGATCTTCTCCCTCAACTCCACCTTAATCCAGCCTGTGGCTGATCATCCACCTCAACTCCACCTTAATCCAGCCTGTGGCTGATCTTCTCCCTCAACTCCACCTTAATCCAGCCTGTGACTGATCTTCTCCCTCAACTCCACCTTAATCCAGCCTGTGGCTGATCATCCACCTCAACTGCACATTAATCCAGCCTGTGGCTCATCTTCTCCCTCAATTGTACCTTAATCCAGCCTGTGGCTGATCTTCTCCCTCAACTCCACCTTAATCCAGCCTGTGGCTGATCTTCTCCCTCAACTCCACCTTAATCCAGCCTGTGGCTGATCATGCCCATCAACTCTGCCTTATTCCAGCCTGCGGCTGATCTGCTCCCTGAACTCCACCATAATCCAGCCTGTGGCTGATCTTCTCCCTCAACTCCACTTTAATCCAGCCTGTGGCTGATCATCCACCTCAACTCCACCTTAATCCAGCCTGTGGCTGATCATCCACCTCAACTCCGCCTTAATCCAGCCTGAGGCTGATCATCCACCTCAATTCCACCTTAATCCAGCCTGTGGCTGATCTTCTCCCTCAACTCCACCTTAATCCAGCCTGTGGCTGATCTTCTCCCTCAACTCCACCTTAATCCAGCCTGTGGCTGATCATCCACCTCAACTCCACCTTAATCCAGCCTGTGGCTGATCTTCTCCCTGAACTCCACCTTAATCCAGCCTGTGTCTGATCATCCACCTCAACTCCACCTTAATCCAGCCTGTGGCTGATCTTCTCCCTCAACTCCACCTTAATCCAGGCTGTGGCTGATCTTCTCCCTCAACTCTACCTTAATCCAGCCTGAGGCTGATCATCCACCTCAACTCCACCTTAATCCAGCCTGTGGCTGATCTTCTCCCTCAACTCCACCTTAATCCAGACTGTGGCTCATCATTCACCTCAACTCCACCTTAATCCAGCCTGTGGCTGATCTTCTCCCTCAACTCCACCTTAATCCAGCCTGTGGCTGATCTTCTCCCTCAACTCCAACTTAGTCCAGCCGGTGGCTGATCATCGCCATCAACTCCACCTTAATCCAGCCTGTGGCTGATCATCCACCTCAACTCCACCTTAATCCAGCCTGTGGCTGATCATCCACCTCAACTCCACCTTAATCCAGCCTGTGGCTGATCATCCACCTCAACTCCACCTTAATCCAGCCTGTGGCTGATCATCCACCTCAACTCCACCTTAATCCAGCCTGTGGCTGATCATCCACCTCAGCTCCACCTTAATCCAGCCTGTGGCTGATCTTCTCCCTCAACTCCACCTTAATCCAGCCTGTGGCTGATCATCCACCTCAACTCCACCTTAATCCAGCCTGTGGCTGATCTTCTCCCTCAACTCCACCTTAATCCAGCCTGTGGCTGATCATCCACCTCAGCTCCACCTTAATCCAGCCTGTGGCTGATCTTCTCCCTCAACTCCACCTTAATCCAGCCTGTGGCTGATCATCCACCTCAACTCCACCTTAATCCAGCCTGTGGCTGATCTTCTCCCTCAACTCCACCTTAATCCAGCCTGTGGCTGATCATCCACCTCAACTCCACCTTAATCCAGCCTGTGGCTGATCTTCTCCCTCAACTCCACCTTAATCCAGCCTGTGGCTGATCTTCTCCCTCAACTCCACCTTAATCCAGCCTGTGGCTGATCATCCACCTCAACTCCACTTTAATCCAGCCTGTGGCTGATCTTCTCCCTCAACTCCACCTTAATCCAGCCTGTGGCTGATCATCCACCTCAACTCCAACTTAATCCAACCTATTGCTGATCATCAACCTTAACTCCACCTTAATCCAGCCTGTGGCTGATCTTCTCCCTCAACTCCACCTTAATCCAGCCTGTGGCTGATCATCCACCTCAACTCCACCTTAATCCCGCCTGTGGCTGATCTTCTCCCTCAACTCCACCTTAATCCAGGCTGTGGCTGATCTTCTCCCTCAACTCCACCTTACTCCAGCCTGTGGCTGACATTCTCCCTGAACTCCACGTTAATCCAGCCTGTGGCTGTTCATCCACCTCAACTCCACCTTAATCCAGCCTGTGGCTGATCTTCTCCCTCAACTCCAACTTAATCCAGCCTGTGGCTGATCATCCACCTCAACTCAACCTTAATCCAGCCTGTGGCTGATCATCCACCTCAACTCCACCTTAATCCAGCCTGTGGCTGATCTTCTCCCTCAACTCCACCTAATCCAGCCTGTGGCTGATCATCCACCTCAACTCCACCTTAATCCAGCCTGTGGCTGATCATCCACCTCAACTCCACCTTAATCCAGCCTGTGGCTGATCTTCTCCCTCAACTCCAACTTAATCCAGCCTGTGGCTGATCAGCCACCTCAACTCCACCTTAATCCAGCCTGTGGCTGATCATCCACCTCAACTCCACCTTAATCCAGCCTGTGGCTGATCATCCACCTCAACTCCACCTTAATCCAGCCTGTGGCTGATCATCTCCCTCAACTCCACCTTAATCCAGCCTGTGGCTGATCATCCACCTCAACTCCACGTTAATCCAGCTTGTGGCTGATCATCCACCTCAACTCCACCTTAATCCAGCCTGTGGCTGATCATCCACCTCAACTCCACCTTAATCCAGCCTGTGGCTGATCATCCACCTCAACGCCACCTTAATCCAGCTTGTGGCTGATCATCCACCTCAACTCCACCTTAATCCAGCCTGTGGCTGATCATCCACCTCAACTCCACCTTAATCCAGCCAGTTGCTGATCATCCACCTCAAATCCACCTTAATCCAGCCTGTGGCTGATCATCTCCCTCAACTCCACCTTAATCCAGCCTGTGGCTGATCATCCACCTCAACTCCACCTTAATCCAGCTTGTGGCTGATCATCTCCCTCAACTCCACCTTAATCCAGCCTGTGGCTGATCTTCTCCCTCAACTCCACCTTAATCCAGCTTCTGGCCGATCATCCACCTCAACTCCACCTTAATCCAGCCTGTGGCTGATCTTCTCCCTCAACTCCACCTTAATCCAGCCTGTGGCTGATCATCCACCTCAACTCCACCTTAATCCAGCCTGTGGCTGATCTTCTCCCTCAACTCCACCTTAATGCAGCCTGTGGCTGATCTTCTCCCTCAACTCCACCTTAATCCAGCCTGTGGCTGATCATCCACCTCAACTCCACCTTAATCCATCCTGTGGCTGATCATCCACCTCAACTCCACCTTCATCCAGCCTGTGGCTGATCATCCACCTCAACTCCACCTTTATCCATCCTGTGGCTGATCATCCACCTCAACTCCACCTTAATCCAGCCTGTGGCTGATCTTCTCCCTCAACTCCACCTTAATCCAGCCTCTGGCTGATCTTCTCCCTCAACTCCACCTTAATCCAGCCTCTGGCTGATCTTCTCCCTCAACTCCACCTTAATCCAGCCTGTGGCTGATCATCCTCCTCAACTCCACCTTAATCCAGCCTGTGGCTGATCATCCATCTCAACTCCACCTTAATCCAGCCTGTGGCTGATCATCTCCCTCAACTCCACCTTAATCCAGCCTGTGGCTGATCTTCTCCCTCAACTCCACCTTAATCCAGCCTGTGGCTGATCATCCACCTCAACTCCACCTTAATCCAGCCTGTGACTGATCATCCACCTCAACTCCACCTTAATCCAGCCTGTGGCTGATCATCCACCTCAACTCCACCTTAATCCAGCCTGTGGCTGATCTTCTCCCTCAACTCCACCTTAATCCAGCCTGTGGCTGATCATCCACCTCAACTCCACCTTAATCCAGCCTGTGGCTGATCTTCCACCTCAACTCCACCTTAATCCAGCCTGTGGCTGATCATCCACCTCAACTCCACCTTAATCCAGCCTGTGGCTGATCTTCTCCCTCAACTCCACCTTACTGCAGCCTGTGGCTGATCATCCACCTCAACTCCACCTTAATCCAGCCTGTGGCTGATCATCCACCTCAACTCCACCTTAATCCAGCCTGTGGCTGATCATCCACCTCAACTCCACCTTAATCCAGCCTGTGGCTGATCTTCTCCCTCAACTCCACCTTAATCCAGCCTGTGGCTGATCTTCTCCCTCAACTCCACGTTAATCCAGCCTGTGGCTGATCATCTCCCTCAACTCCATCTTAATCCAGCCTGTGGCTGATCATCCACCTCAACTCCACCTTAATCCAGCCTGTGTCTGATCATCCACCTCAACTCCACCTTAATCCAGCCTGTGGCTGATCTTCTCCCTCAACTCCACCTTAATCCAGCCTGTGCCTGATCATCCACCTCAACTCCACCTTAATCCAGCCTGTGGCTGATCTTCTCCCTCAACTCCACCTTAATCCAGCCTGTGGCTGATCTTCTCCCTCAACTCCACCTTAATCCAGCCTGTGGTTGATCATCCACCTCAACCCCACCTTAATCCAGCCTGTGGCTGATCTTCTCCCTCAACTCCACCTTAATCCAGCCTGTGGCTGATCTTCTCCCTCAACTCCACCTTAATCCAGCCTGCGGCTGATCTTTTCCCTCAACTCCACCTTAATCCAGCCTGTGGCTGATCATCTCCCTCAACTCCACCTTAATCCAGCCTGTGGCTGATCATCCACCTCAACTCCACCTTAATCCAGCCTGTGGCTGATCATCCAGCTCAACTCCACCTTAATCCAGCCTGTGGCTGATCATCCACCTCAACTCCACCTTAATCCAGCCTGTGGCTGATCATCCACCTCAACTCCACCTTAATCCAGCCTGTGGCTGATCATCCACCTCAACTCCACCTTAATCCAGCCTGTGGCTGATCATCCACCTCAACTCCACCTTAATCCAGCCTGTGGCTGATCATCCACCTCAACTCCACCTTAATCCCGCCTGTGGCTGATCATCCACCTGAACTCCACCTTAATCCAGCCTGTGCCTGATCATCCACCTCAACTCCACCTTAATCCAGCCTGTGGCTGATCTTCTCCCTCAACTCCACCTTAATCCAGCCTGTGACTGATCTTCTCCCTCAACTCCACCTTAATCCAGCCTGTGGCAGATCATCTCCCTCAACTCCACCTTAATCCAGCCTGTGGCTGATCATCCACCTCAACTCCACCTTAATCCAGCCTGTGGCTGATCATCCACCTCAACTCCACCTTAATCCAGCCTGTGGCTGATCTTCTCCCTCAACTCCACCTTAATCCAGCCTGTGGCTGATCATCCACCTCAACTCCACCTTAATCCAGCCTGTGGCTGATCATCCACCTCAACTCCACCTTAATCCAGCCTGTGGCTGATCTTCTCCCTCAACTCCACCTTAATCCAGCCTGTGGCTGATCTTCTCCCTCAACTCCACCTTAATCCAGCCTGTGGCTGATCTTCTCCCTCAACTCCACCTTAATCCAGCCTGTGGCTGATCTTCTCCCTCAACTCCACCTTAATCCAGCCTGTGGCTGATCATCCACCTCAACTCCACCTTAATCCAGCCTGTGGCTGATCATCCACCTCAACTCCACCTTAATCCAGCCTGTGGCTGATCTTCTCCCTCAACTCCACCTTAATCCAGCCTGTGGCTGATCATCCACCTCAACTCCACCTTAATCCAGCCTGTGGCTGATCTTCTCCCTCAACTCCACCTTAATCCAGCCTGTGGCTGATCTTCTCCCTCAACTCCACCTTAATCCAGCCTGTGGCTGATCTTCTCCCTCAACTCCACCTTAATCCAGCCTGTGGCTGATCTTCTCCCTCAACTCCACCTTAATCCAGCCTGTGGCTGATCTTCTCCCTCAACTCCACCTTAATCCAGCCTGTGGCTGATCATCCACCTCAACTCCACCTTAATCCAGCCTGTGGCTGATCTTCTCCCTCAACTCCACCTTCCCGCACTCTCCCCACATCCCTCGATTCCACTCAATGTCCAAAAATCCCTCGATCTCCCGGTCTTGAACCTACTCGGTGACGGAGCACCCACCGCTCTCTGGGGTGGAGAATCCCAAAGATTCACAACCCTCCCGAGTGAAGACATTTCTCCTTCATCTCAGCCCAGAATGGCCGACCCCTTCTCCTGAGACTGTGACCCCCCCCGTGTTCTAGACTCTCCAGCCCAGGGAGGGGGGAGAGGGGGAGGGGGAAACAGCCTCTCAGCATCGACCCTGTCAAAGCCTCTTCAGAATTTTCTACGTGTCGGTCAGACGACCTCTCGTTCTCCAAAACTCCAGGGAATAGAGACCCATTCGACTCAATCTCTCCTCCTGGGACAATCCCTCTCATCCCAGGGACCAGTCTAGTGAACCTTCGTTACCCTCCCTCTAGGGCAGGGATGTTCCTTCCTCAGGTAAGGAGACTCGAACTGGACCCAGAGCTCCGGGTGTGGTCTCACCAACGCCCTGTATCTTTGTAGCGAGACTCCCTCACTCTGAAACTCCGACCCTCTTTGTGACGAAGGCTCACAGACCATTTCCCTTCCCTCATCGCTTGCTGACTGTGTTGAGATGATATGTGCGCCCAGTCCCACGTACCTCTGTCTGTATCTGGAGAATCAGATCTCGTGTGTTGACGAGGATGATGTCCAGGGAGCTTTGGATCTGGGGGTGGTTTCCCTGCTCCCTCTCGTGCCTCTTTAACCTCCAGAGGTGCCTCTGGAAAACCGGGAGATCCTCAGCCATTCCCATCAGACGCTCAGGGTCCTGTGAGAAACCAGAACAGAACTGTGAGGGACACAGATACCGGCACTGCGCGTAGCACAGCGAGTCCTGATATAGGGGAATGCCTCCGTCACTCCCTGATATAGGGGAATATCTCCGTCACTCCCTGATATAGGGGAATCTCTCGCTCACTCCCTGATATAGGGGAATCTCTCCCTCACTCCCTGATATAGGGGAATCTCTCCGTCACTCCCTGATATAGGGGAATGCCTCCGTCACTCCCTGATATAGGGGAATCTCTCCCTCACTCCCTGATATAGGGGAATCTCTCCATCACTCCCTGATATAGGGGAATGCCTCCGTCACTCCCTGATATAGGGGAATCTCTCCCTCACTCCCTGATATAGGGGAATCTCTCCGTCACTCCCTGATATAGGGGAATCTCTCCATCACTCCCTGATATAGGGGAATGCCTCCGTCACTCCCTGATATAGGGGAATCTCTCCGTCACTCCCTGATATAGGGGAATCTCTCCGTCACTCCCTGATATAGGGGAATCTCTCCGTCACTCCCTGATATAGGGGAATCTCTCCGTCACTCCCTGATATAGGGGAATCTCTCCGTCACTCCCTGATATAGGGGAATCTCTCCGTCACTCCCTGATATAGGGGAATGCCTCCGTCACTCCCTGATATAGGGGAATCTCTCCGTCACTCCCTGATATAGGGGAATCTCTCCCTCACTCCCTGATATAGGGGAATCTCTCCGTCACTCCCTGATATAGGGGAATCTCTCCGTCACTCCCTGATATAGGGGAATGCCTCCATCACTCCCTGATATAGGGGAATCTCTCCCTCACTCCCTGATATAGGGGAATGCCTCTGTCACTCCCTGATATAGGGGAATCTCTCCCTCACTAACTGATATAGGGGAATCTCTCTGTCACTCCCTGATATAGGGGAATCTCTCCCTCACTCCCTGATATAGGGGAATCTCTCTGTCACTCCCTGATATAGGGGAATCTCTCCCTCACTCCCTGATATAGGGGAATCTCTCCCTCACTCCCTGATATAGGGGAATCTCTCCCTCACTCCCTGATATAGGGGAATCTCTCGCTCACTCCCTGATATAGGGGAATCTCTCCGTCACTCCCTGATATAGGGGAATCTCTCCGTCACTTCCTGATATAGGGGAATCTCTCGCTCACTCCCTGATATAGGGGAATCTCTCCCTCACTCCCTGATATAGGGGAATCTCTCGCTCACTCCCTCATATAGGGGAATCTCTCCGTCACTCCCTCATATAGGGGAATCTCTCCGTCACTCCCTGATATAGGGGAATCTCTCCCTCACTCCCTGATATAGGGGAATCTCTCCCTCACTCCCTGATATAGGGGAATCTCTCCGTCACTCCCTGATATAGGGGAATCTCTCCCTCACTCCCTGATATAGGGGAATCTCTCCGTCACTCCCTGATATAGGGGAATCTCTCTGTCACTCCCTGATATAGGGGAATCTCTCCCTCACTCCCTGATATAGGGGAATCTCTCCCTCACTCCCTGATATAGGGCATTCTCTCCGTCACTCCCTGATATAGGGGAATCTCTTCCTCACTCCCTGATATAGGGGAATCTCTCCCTCACTCCCTGATATAGGGGAATCTCTCCCTCACTCCCTGATATAGGGGAATCTTGCCCTCAGTCCCTGATATAGGGGAATCTCTCCGTCACTCCCTGATATCGGGGAATCTCTCGCTCACTCCCTGATAAAAGGGAATCTCTCCGTCACTCCCTGATATAGGGGAATATCTCCGTCACTCCCTGATATAGGGGAATATCTCCGTCACTCCCTGATATAGGGGAATCTCTCCGTCACTCCCTGATATAGGGGAATCTCTCCCTGGTGGGAGGTTAGTGGAATGCAGTGTCTGGAATCAGTGACTGACCTGCAGTGATATCCAGCGGAAATAGGACAGGGTTCCAGAAGGAAGGAGTGCTGTCTCCTGCTGTTCATCCAACTCAACACCAGGCAGATAAACGTCTTTCTGTCATAAAACAGATCAGATTGTCAGTATATAGATATCTCTCTGAGAGAGAGAGAGAGAGAGAGAGAGGAGACTGAGAGACACCAGTCAGTGTACAGATATCTCCCTGAGAGAGAGAGGGGACTGAGAGACACCAGTCAGTGTACAGATATCTCCCTGAGAGAGAGAGAGGGGACTGAGAGACACCAGTCAGTGTACAGATATCTCCCTGAGAGAGAGAGAGGGACTGAGAGATAACAGTCAGTGTACAGATATCTCCCTGAGAGAGAGAGAGACTGAGAGACACCAGTCAGTGTACAGATATCTCCCTGAGAGAGAGAGAGGGGACTGAGAGACACCAGTCAGTGTACAGATATCTCCCTGAGAGAGACAGGAGACTGAGAGACACCAGTCAGTGTACAGATATCTCCCTGAGAGAGAGAGACTGAGAGACACCAGCCAGTGTACAGATATCTCCCTGAGAGAGAGTGGACTGAGAGACACCAGTCAGTGTACAGATATCTCCCTGAGAGAGAGAGAGGGGACTGAGAGACACCAGTCAGTGTACAGATATCTCCCTGAGAGAGAGGGACTGAGAGACACCAGTCAGTGTACAGATATCTCCCTGAGAGAGAGAGACTGAGAGACACCAGTCAGTGTACAGATATCTCCCTGAGAGAGAGAGAGGGGACTGAGAGACACCAGTCAATGTACAGATATCTCCCTTAGCGAGAGGTACTGAGAGGCACCAGTTAGTGTACAGATATCTCCCTGAGAGAGAGAGGGGACTGAGAGACACCAGTCAGTGTACAGATATCTCCATGCCAGAGAGAGAGGGGACAGAGACACCAGTCAGTGTACAGATATCTCCCTGAGAGAGAGGGACTGAGAGACACCAGTCAGTGTACAGCTATCTCCCTGAGAGAGTGAGGGACTGAGAGACACCAGTTAGTGTACAATATCTCCCTGAGAGAGAGAGGGACTGAGAGACACCAGTCAGTGTACAGATATCTCCATGCGAGAGAGAGAGGGGACTGAGAGACACCAGTCAGTGTACAGATATCTCTCTGAGAGAGAGAGAGAGGGACTGAGAGAAACCAGTCAGTATACAGATATCGCCCTTAGAGAGAGAGAGAGGGAAAGAGAGACACCAGTCTGTGTACAGATATCTCCCTGAGAGAGAGAGGGGACTGAGAGACACCAGTCAGTGTACAGATATCACCCTGAGAGAGAGAGGGGACTGAGAGACACCAGTCAGTGTACAGATATCTGTCTGAGAGAGAGAGAGAGGGACTGAGAGACACCAGTCAATGTACAGATATCGCCCTTAGAGAGAGAGAGAGGGACTGAGAGGCACCAGTCAGTGTACAGATATCTCCCTGAGAGAGAGAGGGGACTGAGAGACACCAGTCAGTGTACAGATATCTCCCTGAGAGAGAGGGAGAGAGGGACACCAGTCAGTGTACAGATATCTCCCTGAGAGAGAGGGGACTGAGAGCCACCAGTCAGTGTACAGATATCTCCATGCGAGAGAGAGAGGGACTGAGAGCCACCAGTCAGTGTACAGATATCTCCCTGAGAGAAAGAGAGGGACTGAGAGACACCAGTCAGTGTAGAGATATCACCCTGAGAGAGAGAGGGACTGAGAGACACCAGTCAGTGTACAGATATCTCCCTGAGTGAGAGAGAGAGGGACTGAGAGACACCAGTCAGTGTACAGATATCTCTCTGAGAGAGAGAGAGAGGGACTGAGAGACACCTGCCAGCGTACAGATATCTCTCTGAGAGAGAGAGAGAGGGACTGAGATACCCCAGTCAGTGTACAGATATCTCCCTGAGATAGAGAGAGGGGACTGAGAGACACCAGTCAGTGTACAGATATCTCCCTGAGAGAGAGAGAGGGACTGAGAGACAGCAGTCAGTGTACAGATATCTCCCTGAGAGAGAGAGAGAGAACTGAGAGACACCAGTCAGTGTACAGATTTCTCCCTGAGAGAGAGGGGACTGAGAGACACCTTTCAGTGTACAGATATCTTTCTGAGAGAGAGAGATTGAGAGCCACCAGTCAGTGTACAGATATCTCCCTGAGAGAGAGAGGGGACTGAGAGACACCAGTTAGTGTACAGATATCTCCTGGAGAGTGAGGGGACTGAGAGACACCAGTCAGTGTACAGATATCTCCCTGAGAGAGAGAGGGACTGAGAGACACCAGTCAGTGTACAGATATCTCCCTGAGAGAGAGGGACTGAGAGACACCAGCCAGTGTACAGATATCTCCCTGAGAGAGTGAGGGACAGAGAGACAGCAGTGAGTGTACAGATATCTCCCTGAGAGAGAGAGGGGACTGAGAGACACCAGTCAGTGTACAGATATCTCACTGTGAGAGAGAGGGGACTGAGAGAGTCCAGTCAGTGTACAGATATTTCGCTGAGAGAGAGAGAGGGACTGAGAGAAACCAGTCAGTGTAGAGATATGTCCCTGAGAGAGAGAGGGGAATGAGATACACCAGTCAGTGTACAGATATCTCCCTTAGAGAGAGGGGACTGAGGGACACCAGTCAGTGTACAGATATCTCCTTGAGAGAGAGAGAGAGACTGAGAGACACCAGTCAGTGTACAGATATCTCCCTGAGAGAGAGGGACTGAGAGACACCAGCCAGTGTACAGATATCTCCCTGAGAGAGTGAGGGACAGAGAGACACCAGTCAGTGTACAGATATCTCCCTGAGAGAGAGAGGGGACTGAGAGACACCGGTCAGTTTACAGATATCTCACTGAGAGAGAGTGGGGACTGAGAGACACCAGTCAGTGTACAGATATCTCCCAGAGAGAGAGGGGACTGAGAGACACCAGTCAGTGTACAGATTTCTCCCTGAGAGAGAGAGGGACTGAGAGACACCTTTCAGTGTACAGATATCTCTCTGAGAGAGAGAGACTGAGAGCCACCAGTCAGTGTACAGATATCTCCCTGAGAGAGAGAGGGGACTGAGAGACACCAGTTAGTGTACAGATATCTCCTGGAGAGTGAGGGGAATGAGAGCCACCAGTCAGTGTACAGATATCTCCCTGAGAGAGAGAGGGGACTGAGAGACACCAGTTAGTGTACAGATATCTCCTGGAGAGTGAGGGGAATGAGAGACACCAGTCAGTGTACAGATATCTCCCTGAGAGAGAGAGGGACTGAGAGACACCAGTCAGTGTACAGATATCTCCCTGAGAGAGAGGGGACTGAGAGACACCTTTCAGTGTACAGATATCTCTCTGAGAGAGAGAGACTGAGAGCCACCAGTCAGTGTACAGATATCTCCCTGAGAGAGAGAGGGGACTGAGAGACACCAGTTAGTGTACAGATATCTCCTGGAGAGTGAGGGGACTGAGAGACACCAGTCAGTGTACAGATATCTCCCTGAGAGAGAGAGGGACTGAGAGACACCAGTCAGTGTACAGATATCTCCCTGAGAGAGAGGGACTGAGAGACACCAGTCAGTGTACAGATATCTCCCTGAGAGAGTGAGGGACAGAGAGACACCAGTCAGTGTACAGATATCTCCCTGAGAGAGAGAGGGGACTGAGAGACACCAGTCAGTGTACAGATATCTCACTGAGAGAGAGTGGGGACTGAGAGACACCAGTCAGTGTACAATATCTCCCTGAGAGAGAGAGAGGGGACTGAGAGACACCAGTCAGTGTACAGATATCTTGCTAAGAGAGAGAGGACTGAGAGACACCAGTCAGTGTACAGATATCACCCTGAGAGAGAGAGACTGAGAGACACTAGTCAGTGTACAGATATCTCCCTGAGAGAGAGGGACTGAGAGACACCAGTCAGTGTACAGATATCTCCCTGAGAGAGAGGGACTGAGAGACACCAGTCAGCGTACAGATATCTCCCTGAGAGAGAGAGAGGGACTGAGAGACACCAGTCCGTGTACAGATATCTCCCTGAGAGAGAAAGGCTGAGAGACACCAGTCAGTGTACAGATATCTCCCTGAGAGAGACTGAGAGACACCAGTCAGTGTACAGATATCTCCCTGAGAGAGAGGGGACTGAGAGATACCAGTCAGTGTACAGATATCTCCCTGAGGGAGACTGAGAGACACCAGTCAGTGTACAGATATCTCACTGTGAGAGAGGGGGGACTGAGAGAGTCCAGTCAGTGTACAGATATTTCGCTGAGAGAGAGAGAGGGACTGAGAGAAACCAGTCAGTGTAGAGATATGTCCCTGAGAGAGAGAGGGGAATGAGATACACCAGTCAGTGTACAGATATCTCCCTTAGAGAGAGGGGACTGAGGGACACCAGTCAGTGTACAGATATCTCCTTGAGAGAGAGAGAGAGACTGAGAGACACCAGTCAGTGTACAGATATCTCCCTGAGAGAGAGAGAGGGACTGAGAGACACCAGTCAGTGTACAGATATCTTCCTGAGAGTGAGAGGGGACTGAGAGAGTCCAGTCAGTGTGCAGATATTTCCCTGAGGGAGAGAGAGAGGGGACTGAGAGACACCAGTCAGTGTACAGATATCTCCCTGAGAGAGAGGGGACTGAGAGACACGAGTCAGTGTACAGATATCTCCCTGAGAGAGAGAGAGGTGACTGAGAGACGCCAGTGAGTGTACAGAAATCTCCCTGAGAGAGAGAGGGACTGAGAGACACCAGTCAGTGTACAGATATCTCCCTGAGAGAGAGGGACTGAGAGACACCAGTCAGTGTACAATATCTCCCTGAGAGAGAGAGGGGACTGAGAGACACCAGTCAGTGTACAGATATCTCCCTGAGAGAGAGGGACTGAGAGACACCAGTCAGTGTACAGATATCTCCCTGAGAGAGAGAGAGGGGACTGAGAGACACCAGTCAGTGTACAGATATCTCCCTGAGAGAGAGAGGACTGAGAGACACCAGTCAGTGTACAGATATCACCCTGAGAGAGAGGGACTGAGAGACACCAGTCAGTGTACAGATATCTCCCTGAGAGAGAGGGACTGAGAGACACCAGTCAGTGTACAGATATCTCCCTGAGAGAGAGAGAGGGGACTGAGAGACACCAGTCAGTGTACAGATATCTTCCTAAGAGAGAGAGGACTGAGAGACACCAGTCAGTGTACAGATATCTCCATGAGAGAGAGAGGGACTGAGAGACACCAGTCAGTGTACAGATATCTCCCTGAGAGAGAGGGACTGAGAGACACCAGTCAGTGTACAGATATCTCCCTGAGAGAGAGAGAGGGGACTGAGAGACACCAGTCAGTGTACAGATATCTTGCTAAGAGAGAGAGGACTGAGAGACACCAGTCAGTGTACAGATATCACCCTGAGAGAGAGAGACTGAGAGACACTAGTCAGTGTACAGATATCTCCCTGAGAGAGAGGGACTGAGAGACACCAGTCAGTGTACAGATATCTCCCTGAGAGAGAGGGACTGAGAGACACCAGTCAGCGTACAGATATCTCCCTGAGAGAGAGAGAGGGACTGAGAGACACCAGTCCGTGTACAGATATCTCCCTGAGAGAGAAAGGCTGAGAGACACCAGTCAGTGTACAGATATCTCCCTGAGAGAGACTGAGAGACACCAGTCAGTGTACAGATATCTCCCTGAGAGAGAGGGGACTGAGAGATACCAGTCAGTGTACAGATATCTCCCTGAGGGAGACTGAGAGACACCAGTCAGTGTACAGATATCTCACTGTGAGAGAGGGGGGACTGAGAGAGTCCAGTCAGTGTACAGATATTTCGCTGAGAGAGAGAGAGGGACTGAGAGAAACCAGTCAGTGTAGAGATATGTCCCTGAGAGAGAGAGGGGAATGAGATACACCAGTCAGTGTACAGATATCTCCCTTAGAGAGAGGGGACTGAGGGACACCAGTCAGTGTACAGATATCTCCTTGAGAGAGAGAGAGAGACTGAGAGACACCAGTCAGTGTACAGATATCTCCCTGAGAGAGAGAGAGGGACTGAGAGACACCAGTCAGTGTACAGATATCTTCCTGAGAGTGAGAGGGGACTGAGAGAGTCCAGTCAGTGTGCAGATATTTCCCTGAGGGAGAGAGAGAGGGGACTGAGAGACACCAGTCAGTGTACAGATATCTCCCTGAGAGAGAGGGGACTGAGAGACACGAGTCAGTGTACAGATATCTCCCTGAGAGAGAGAGAGGTGACTGAGAGACGCCAGTGAGTGTACAGAAATCTCCCTGAGAGAGAGAGGGACTGAGAGACACCAGTCAGTGTACAGATATCTCCCTGAGAGAGAGGGACTGAGAGACACCAGTCAGTGTACAATATCTCCCTGAGAGAGAGAGGGGACTGAGAGACACCAGTCAGTGTACAGATATCTCCCTGAGAGAGAGGGACTGAGAGACACCAGTCAGTGTACAGATATCTCCCTGAGAGAGAGAGAGGGGACTGAGAGACACCAGTCAGTGTACAGATATCTCCCTGAGAGAGAGAGGACTGAGAGACACCAGTCAGTGTACAGATATCACCCTGAGAGAGAGGGACTGAGAGACACCAGTCAGTGTACAGATATCTCCCTGAGAGAGAGGGGACTGAGAGACACGAGTCAGTGTACAGATATCTCCCTGAGAGAGAGAGAGGTGACTGAGAGACGCCAGTGAGTGTACAGAAATCTCCCTGAGAGAGAGAGGGACTGAGAGACACCAGTCAGTGTACAGATATCTCCCTGAGAGAGAGGGACTGAGAGACACCAGTCAGTGTACAATATCTCCCTGAGAGAGAGAGGGGACTGAGAGACACCAGTCAGTGTACAGATATCTCCCTGAGAGAGAGGGACTGAGAGACACCAGTCAGTGTACAGATATCTCCCTGAGAGAGAGAGAGGGGACTGAGAGACACCAGTCAGTGTACAGATATCTCCCTGAGAGAGAGAGGACTGAGAGACACCAGTCAGTGTACAGATATCACCCTGAGAGAGAGGGACTGAGAGACACCAGTCAGTGTACAGATATCTCCCTGAGAGAGAGGGACTGAGAGACACCAGTCAGTGTACAGATATCTCCCTGAGAGAGAGAGAGGGGACTGAGAGACACCAGTCAGTGTACAGATATCTTCCTAAGAGAGAGAGGACTGAGAGACACCAGTCAGTGTACAGATATCTCCATGAGAGAGAGAGGGACTGAGAGACACCAGTCAGTGTACAGATATCTCCCTGAGAGAGAGGGACTGAGACACACCAGTCAGTGTACAGATATCTCCCTGAGAGAGAGAGAGGGGACTGAGAGACACCAGTCAGTGTACAGATATCTTGCTAAGAGAGAGAGGACTGAGAGACACCAGTCAGTGTACAGATATCACCCTGAGAGAGAGAGACTGAGAGACACTAGTCAGTGTACAGATATCTCCCTGAGAGAGAGGGACTGAGAGACACCAGTCAGTGTACAGATATCTCCCTGTGAGAGAGAGGGACTGAGAGACACCATTCAGTGTACAGATATCTCCCTGAGAGAGAGGGACTGAGAGACACCAGTCAGTGTACAGATATCTCCCTGAGAGAGAGGGACTGAGAGACACCAGTCAGTGTACAGACATCTCCCTGAGAGAGAGGGACTGAGAGACACCAGTCAGTGTACAGATATCTCCCTGAGAGAGAGGGACTGAGAGACACCAGTCAGTGTGCAGATATCTCCCTGAGAGAGAGAGGGCCTGAGAGACACCAGTCAGTGTGCAGATATCTCCCTGAGAGAGAGAGGGACTGAGAGACACCAGTCAGTGTACAGATATCTCCCTGAGAGAGAGAGAGAGGGACTGAGAGACACCAGTCAGTGTACAGAAAGCTCCCTGAGAGCGAGAGGGACTGAGAGACACCCGTCAGTGTACAGATATCTCCCTGAGAGAGAGAGGGGACTGAGAGACACCAGTCAGTGTACAGATATCTCCCTGAGAGAGAGGGGACTGAGAGACACCAGTCAGTGTACAGATATCTCCCTGAGAGAGAGAGAGGGGACTGAGAGACACCAGTCAGTGTACATATATCTCCCTGAGAGGGAGAGGGACTGAGAGACACCAGTCAGTGTACAGATATCTCCCTGAGAGAGAGAGAGGGACTGAGAGACACCAGTCAGTGTACAGATATCTCCCTGAGAGAGAGGGGACTGAGAGACACCAGTCAGTGTACAGATATCTCCCTGAGAGAGAGACTGAGAGACACCAGTCAGTGTACAGATATCTCCCTGAGAGAGAGGGGACTGAGAGACACGAGTCAGTGTACAGATATCTCCCTGAGAGAGAGAGACTGAGAGACTCCAAACAGTGTACAGATATCTCCCTGAGAGAGAGAGGGACTGAGAGACACCAGTCAGTGTACAGATATCTCCCTGAGAGAGAGAGAGGGACTGAGAAACACCAGTCAGTGTACAGATATCTCCCTGAGAGAGAGGGGACTGAGAGACACCAGTCAGTGTACAGATATCTCCCTGTGAGAGAGAGAGAGGGACTGAGAGACACCAGTGTACAGATTTCTCCCTGACAGAGAGGGGTAGTGGGGGGTTGTCTGAAATCATTGATGATATAATCCCTTACGTATGTCCTCTCCAATATCCATGTTTCCTCGAGTATTGCTCGAGATAGTTTGAGACTGGCTGCATATTCCGGTTCTATCTTCCTGCTCACTCTTTCCTGTTGACTGATGGCTGTTTTTGATACTGGGTGTGCACTGTACTCCTGGGCTAACAAGAACAGCACAACTGAGAGAGCCTGTGGGAGAACTGGACAGAGAGAGAGCAGTTAGAGAGTGAGGCAGGATTGCAAGAGAGGGAGAGGGAAAGGGAGACACAGAGAGAGAGACAGTGAGAGAGAGACAGACTCACTCAGAGAGAGGGAGAGAGAGACGCACACACACACACACACACACACACACACACACAGAGGGAGAGACACAGAGATAATGACAGAGAGAGAGAGAGACTCACTCAGAGAGAGAGAGAGACACACACACACAAACAGACAGAGGGAGAGAGAGACACAGAGATAATGACAGAGAGACAGACTCAGAGAGAGAGAGACACACACACACACACACACACACACACACACACAGAGGGAGAGACACAGAGATAATGACGGAGAGACAGACTCAGAGAGAGAGAGAGAGACACACACACACACACACACACACAACACACACACACACATACACACACACACACTCACACACACACACACACACACACACACACACACACACACACACACACAGGGGGAGAGACACAGAGATAATGACAGAGAGAGAGACTCAGAGAGAGAGAGAGAGACACACACACACACACACACACACACACACACACAGAGGGAGAGACACAGAGATAATGACGGAGAGACAGACTCAGAGAGAGAGAGACACACACAGACACTCACACACACACACACACACACACACACACACACACACACACACACACAGAGGGAGAGACACAGAGATAATGACGGAGAGACAGACTCAGAGAGAGAGAGAGAGACACACACACACACACACACACACAACACACACACACACATACACACACACACACTCACACACACACACACACACACACACACACACACACACACACACACACACACACTCACACACACACACACACACACACACACACACACACACACACACACACAGGGGGAGAGACACAGAGATAATGACAGAGAGAGAGACTCAGAGAGAGAGAGAGAGACACACACACACACACACACACACACACACACACAGAGGGAGAGACACAGAGATAATGACGGAGAGACAGACTCAGAGAGAGAGAGACACACACAGACACTCACACACACACACACACACACACACACACACACACACACACACACACAGAGGGAGAGACACAGAGATAATGACGGAGAGACAGACTCAGAGAGAGAGAGACACACACAGACACTCACACACACACACACACACAACACACACACACACATACACACACACACACTCACACACACACACACACACACACACACACACACACACACACACACAGGGGGAGAGACACAGAGATAATGACAGAGAGAGAGACTCAGAGAGAGAGAGAGAGACACACACACACACACACACACAAAGAAGGAGTGAGAGACGAAGAGATAGTGACAGAGAGAGAGACTCAGTCAGAGAGAGAGACACACACACACACACACACACACACACACACACAAAGGAGAGAGAGATGCAGAGTAAGTGACAGAGAGACCTCACTCGGAGAGAGAGAGACACACACACACACACACAGAGTGAGAGAGAGACAGAGAAAGAGAGAGACACAGAGAGAGAGAAAGGCAGAGAGACAGAGAGACATACAGAGAGAGAGAGAGGGAGACAGAGAGAGAAAGGCAGAGAGACAGATACAGACATACAGAGAGAGAGACACACACAGAGACAGAGAGAGGAAGAGAGGCACCAGAGAGAGAGAGAGAGACTCACTCAGAGAGACACACACACACACACACACACACACACAAAGAAGGAGAGAGAGACGCAGAGAAAGTGACAGAGAGAGAGACTCAGTCAGAGAGAGAGAGACACACACACACACACAGAGAGTGAGAGAGACACACACACACAGACAGAGAGAGGGAGAGAGAGACACAGAGAAAGAGAGAGACACAGAATGAGAGAGAGGCAGAGAGAAAGACGGAGAGAGAGGGAGACAGAGGGAGAGAGATAGAGATAGAAAGAGAGACACACACAGACAGCGAGTGGGAAGGAGAGACAGAAAGGGAGAGAGAGAGAGAGAGACCAAGAGCGAGATACCGAGAGAGTGTGAGAGAGAGAGACAGAGAGAGAGAGACAGAAAGGGAGAGAGATGGAGAGAGAGGGAGACAGAGAGAGAGATAGAGACAGACACAGAGAGTGAGACACCAAGAGAGAGTGAGAGTGTCAGAGAGAGAGAGATAGACAGCGAGGGAGCAAGAGAAACAAAGAGGAAGAGAAAGACAGAGAGAGAGAGAGAGTGAGACAGAGTGACTGAGAGTGACAGAGACAGAGACAGAGAGAGAGAGAGAGAGTGAGTGAGACAGAGTGACTGAGAGTGACAGAGACAGAGACAGAGAGAGAGAGAGAGAGTGAGTGAGACAGAGTGACTGAGAGTGACAGAGACAGAGACAGAGACAGAGAGAGAGAGTGAGTGAGACAGAGTGACTGAGAGTGACAGAGACAGAGACAGAGAGAGAGAGGGAGAGAGTGAGTGAGACAGAGCGACTGAGAGTGACAGAGACAGAGACAGAGAGACAGGATGTCATAGAGTTGATTTTCCAGGTAGTTATTCTTGGTGGAAACATGGAACTTTATTTACAAGCCAGCAACAGCAGGTACATCTGTACATCAAGCTCCGTAACCGATCCGTGTGGACCGTCGCAGCTCCACCACTTCCGGTTCCATGACAGGAAGCACAGTCTCCGGTACCACACGAACCTCAGGTACCTCACTGGGCAGTTCAGTGCCATCCTCTCTGACGGGGACAGTGTCTATCCTTGGCTGAGCGACCTCAACAGGAAGCGCAGGATCAGCGATGGTTACAGGCGGAGCACCATTTGCTTGGGGTATTTCCCTTTCTTGTTTGAGAGAGCCCTCCATATCTTCCGCTCGCTCGCACTTTCCTTCCTTGCCCAGTTGTTGTCCTTGGACTGTCCAGGCTCTTTCTGAAGCCCGCTTTGCCTTGCCCTTTCTCCCACGTGGGAACTCTTCCTGCTCCCCTTCTGAAATCTCACTGGTCAATCAAAGGCTAATCTCCCTCCACCAGTTTTGACCGGGAAGCCTTAGTCCTTTTACCTTCAAACACCATCACCGGTGGCTGTGCCGACTGGTGCCTGTAATGAACAGTCACAGAATCACTCAGTGCAGAAGAGGCCCTTCGGCCCATCGAGTCTGCACCGACACTGTGAGAAACCCCTGACCTACCTCCCTAACCCCATTGACCAGCACTCGGGCCCCATAGCTTTGAATGTTATGAGGTGCCGACTGCTCACCCAGGTACTTTTTAAAGGATGTGAGGCTAACCCACCTCCACCACCCTCCCAGGCAGTGCAGTCCAGACCCTCACCACCCTCTGGGTAAAAAGGTTTCTCCACAAATCCCCCCTAAACCTTCTACCCCTCACCTTGAACTTATACCCCCCTCGTGACTGATCCTTCAACTCAGGGGAACAGCTGCTCCCTATCCACCCTGTCCATGCCCCTCATAATCTTGTCCACCTCGATCAGGGTCACCCCTTCAGTCTTCTCTGCTCCAACAAAAACAACCCAAGTCTATCCAAACCTCTCTTCGTAACTTAAATGTTTCATCCCAGGCAACATCCTGGTGAATCTCCTCTGCACCCCCTCCAGTGCAGTCACATCCTAATAATGTGGCGACCAGAACTGAACACAAAAAAGTCACCTTTCACCCTAGGTCTCTTCACCCAGGTTTACGTTTCCAGATGTTGGTTCCAAATTTAATTTAATCAAAATATCTGAAAGTGTATTCTCCTATTACAGCATTGGAAATGCTCTGTGTCTACTTCCATTGTGAATGGTTGACCATTCACTTGATCTTGGTGGAAACATGGAACTTTATTTACAAGCCAGCAACAGCAGGTACATCTGTACATCAAGCTCCGTAACTGATCTGTGTGGACCGTCGCAGCTCCACCACTTCCGGTTCCATGACAGTAACTAGTCCGTGTGGAGTAAGGGATATAAACGTCAGAACTTGGTTGCTTTCGGCTCTCCCACACTGGAAGCCTGTCTCGATCTCGCTTTGCAACGTTTCAAGCTGTGCCCACTCCCGTCACAAAAACAGCGTCTTGTTAAGCACCACTCCGGGAGGGGGGGATCTGTTCCGTGAATGGAACCTGAACCCCAGCGTCGTGACAGAGGTCTACCAGTTCACCGAAGGCCACTCAAGCCTTGAATTAAACTGTAGGTCTTGCTCCCGGAAATACTCAGGAGAATCGCTCGCCTCTTTTCCTCCCCCCTCACCCCACCCCCCCCCAGTAATTTTGTTTGGCTTGAAAGCAGAACGCAAGACGTTCTACATACTGAGACCAGTCAAGTGTGGCTGGCTGAGGCAATTTGGAAGAGGACACTTCATTTCTTCATAATGATCTTACTGAGTGAGGGTCAGCGCCAGATCTGATATATCCTTGTCGCCAGCTGGTTATAGAGTTGATTTTCGAGGCACTCGTTCTTGGTGGAAACATTAATTCTTACTGATAGGACAAGATCAGCAGTTACAGGTGTGCATCAAGCTCCATAACTAAAGGAGAACTCTCCTCCAGATGTTGCCCACGGTGCTAACACATAGGTTCACACAGATCATGTGATCATACAACACAGGATTATTCTTAAAGCTACAGTACTAAACTTATCAGAACTATAATTGCTACACACAGAGAGAGAGAGAGCTACAGAGAGAGAGAGAGAGAGACAGACAGACAGAGAGAGAGACCGAGACAGAGTGACAGGGAAAGAGAGAGACAGATTGAGGGGAGAGAGAGCGAGCGAGAGAGAGAGAGAGACGGTGTGTGAGAGAGACAGATCGAGACAGCGAGATGGAGAGAGAGGGTGGGAAGGGAAAGGTGTGGGGGTGATGGGTCTCCTACCTGCATTCGCCATCGTGAGTGAGCTGGGCTGATCTCTCCACTAATCCAGTGCTCGAGGTGCCTGTGTCCTTCAGTGTCTCTCAGTAATGTAGCCGCCTGATATTTATGTTGTGGGAGAGAGGTCCCATTCACTTTCCATTTAAACATGTAGGGATTCCCTCAACCAGTGACATCACTTTTGGAAATTCCTTCCAGGCAAAAATGAAAGCTACGAAAAGACTGAAACTTCACGCTGACAGAAAGTTACCAAGTTTACTAATTACCCCTACCCCGGGGAGAGGCGGTGCCCGGACCCCGGGGAGAGTCGGTGCCCGGACCCCAGGGGAGAGTCGGTGCCCGGACCCCCGGGGAGAGTCGGTGCCCGGACCCCCGGGGGAGAGTCGGTGCCCGGACCCCCGGGGAGAGTCGGTGCCCGGACCCCGGGGAGAGTCGGTGCCCGGACCCCGGGGGAGAGTCGGTGCCCGGACCCCCGGGGAGAGTCGGTGCCCGGACCCCGGGGAGAGTCGGTGCCCGGACCCCCGGGGAGAGTCGGTGCCCGGACCCCGGGGGAGAGTCGATGCCCGGACCCCCGGGGAGAGTCGGTGCCCGGACCCCGGGGAGAGTCGGTGCCCGGACCCCCGGGGAGAGTCGGTGCCCGGACCCCTGGGGAGAGTCGGTGCCCGGACCCCCAGGGAGAGTCCGTGCCCGGACCCCGGGGAGAGTCGGTGCCCGGACCCCCAGGGAGAGTCGGTGCCTGGACCCCCGGGGAGAGTCGGTGCCCGTACCCCGGGGGAGAGTCTGTGCCCGGACCCCAGGGAGAGTCGGTGCCCGGACCCCGGGGGAGAGTCTGTGCCCGGACCCCTGGGGAGAGTCGGTGCCCGGACCCCCGGGGAGAGTCGGTGCCCGGACCCCGGGGAGAGTCAGTGCCCGGACCCCGGGGAGAGTCGGTGCCCGGACCCTGGGGGAGAGTCAGTGCCCGGACCCCGGGGAGAGTCAGTGCCCGTACCCCGAGGAGAGTGGGTGCCCGGACCCTGGGGAGAGTCGGTGCCCAGACCCCGGGGAGAATCGGTGCCCGGACCCCGGGGAGAGTCGGTGCCCGGACCCCAGGGGAGAGTCGGTGCCCGGACCCCGGGGGGAGTCAGTGCCCGGACCCCGGGGAGAGTCGGTGCCCAGACCCCGGGGAGAGTCGGTGCCCGGACCCCGGGGAGAGTCGGTGCCCATGGGGGAGACCCGGACCCCGGGGAGAGTCGGTGCTTGTACCTCGGGGAGAGTCTGTACCCGTACCCTGGGGAGAATTGGTGCCCCTTCCCCTGGGGAGAGGCGGTGCCCGGAACCCGGGGGAGTCGGTGCCCGGAACCCGGGGAGAGTCGGTGACCGGACCCCGGGGAGAGTCGGTGCCCGGACCACTGAGGAGAGTCGGTGCCCGGACCCCTGGGGAGAGTCGGTTCCTGGACCCCTGGGGAAAGTCGGTGCCCAGACCCCGGGGAGAGTCGGTGCCCGGACCCCGGGGAGAGTAGGTGCAGGTACCCTGGGGAGAGCCTGTGCTCGTGCCCCGGGGAGAGTCAGTGCCCGGACCCCGGGGAGAGTCGGTGCGCCTACCCCCGGGGAGAGTCGGTGCCCAGACCCCGGGGAGAGTTGGTGCTTGTATTTCGGGGAGAGTCGGTGCTTGTATTTCGGGGAGAGTCTGTACCCGTACCCCGGGGAGAGTCGGTGTCCGTACCCCAGGAAGAGTTGGTGCCCGGACCCCGGGGAGAGTCGGTGTCCATACCCCAGGGAGAGTCGGTGCCTGGACCCCCGGGGAGAGTCGGTGCCTGTACCCCCGGGGAGAGTAGGTGCCTGTACCCCGGGGGAGAGTAGGTGCCTGGACCCCGGGGAGAGTCAGTGCCAGGACCCTGGGGAGAGTCGGTGCCCGGACCCCGGGGAGAGTCGGTGCCCAGACCCCTGGGGAGAGTCGGTGCCCGTATCCCGGGGACAGTCGGTGCCCGGACCCCGGGGAGAGTTGGTGCCCGTACCCCGGGGAGAGTCGGTGCCCGTGGGGGAGA
Organism: Isurus oxyrinchus; assembly: GCA_026770705.1. Lineage (NCBI taxonomy): Eukaryota > Metazoa > Chordata > Chondrichthyes > Lamniformes > Lamnidae > Isurus > Isurus oxyrinchus. The sequence continues at coordinate 612,715 of JANJGN010000284.1, read as the reverse complement.
CCCGGACCCCAGGGAGAGTCGGTGCCCGGAACCCGGGGGAGAGTCGGTGGCCGGACCCCTGGGGAGAGTCGGTGCCCAGACCCCGGGGAGAGTAGGTGCAGGTACCCTGGGGAGAGCCTGTGCTCGTACCCCGGGGAGAGTCGGTGCATGGACCCCGGGGAGAGTCGGTGCCCGGACCCCGGGGAGAGTCAGTGCCCGTACCCCGGGGAGAGTCG